>PVKN010000043.1:0-96161 GCA_004027915.1 Capromys pilorides | reverse complement strand
CCCACCACTCCGTAAAGTTAGAAAGGTCCCTTTTCTTCTTTGACTTACGCTTCTGCTATGGTCAATTGAGTAAAATCAACTAAACACAGAAATGAGTTACATTACAGTGGTGAAGTCCTGGGCCTTGCGAGTTCTGCTTTGTTGGGGCTTCCCGTGTGCACCACGCTGCCCATGAGCATGCACCTTCTATGCATGTGTGTGGTGTTTGCTTGCTTATTTGCATCTGGGCCTTTAACTCCCGATTCCAGGAGCCTAAGACAATCTAGTTCTTTCTGTTTAAAGACTCTATGAAATCGGCAAATAAATACTGACCAACTCCCCAGTCTCAGGAAGAGTACTTCTGTCTGGCTTCCATGCATAATACCTTTGCCCTCCAAGGAATGACACCAAAGTGTCACCAAAGATAGACTTCCGAGCTCTTGGAGAGAACTCCACATGCAGAGCAGGGCCCCCAGGGGGTGTCTTCTGGGACCAAGATGCTCCCTAAGAGATTTGGAGACACTGTGCTTTCCACCAAGCTTAATGAGAAGAAGGCATCCTGCATGCGTGGTATTTTGGAGACAGAGGTGGATGGCGTAGAAGTGGACACTGGTCCATTGTTTCACTCAAACCTGCAGTGTGGTGTTTGTGGGCAGAGCATGTGGTACTCTCTGGGCAGCCGGCTCCCAGCTTCCTGCATCTACCTCCAATTTTGGCTCCTGGTCTTCAATATTCATGTGTCCTTTGCTTAATGGCGAAGCTAGGTCCTGGCAAACCCATCACAGACTGAAAACCCGCCTCTCTGATAAAGCACGTAGCACAGTTTCTACCACATACCTGGCTCAGCAGCATAGTAGTGGGAAGGGGGCGGTTCCCTCAGAGAGCCCCATTCCAGCAGATGCCGGTTCATCCCCGCTTAAGCAGAGGAATTCGAGATCAGTGCAGTAGCACCCAAGGAGCTGCCCCGGGCGAGGGCAGAGGGCCAGGGTGGCAGGCTATGCGATGCACAGGCGTTCAAGAAAGGTTCTTTGGCTCTCTCTGGGACCTCTGGTGGGGCAGAACATGGGGGCTGAGAAGTGCGAGCCTTGGGCCCCGACTGCCGCTGTCCTAGGAGGAGCCCCCTTCTCCTGGAGGCTGGAGCCAGGGCTTCGGTGCTCAGCTCCATCCCTGGTCTCCTTTTATTTTTCATTTTAAGACAGGATCTCCCTAAGTCCCTGAGGCGCTCACGCTAAGCCCAAATTCGCAACCCTGGAAGAGCGAATGCTGGGCTAACAGGCACGCGCTGCCGAGCCCACCTCTGCCCTACTATGGTTGCACGTGAGTGCTTCTCTATGGTATTTTTTAAGGAAGGATGGAACAAGAAAAATGAGCAATGAAAAGTTTGAAGGCCACTGCAAGACCTCTCTGGCTGGCTCTTCTGTCTCCCAGGTCTCCCCAAACTGGCGGAAACTAACTTCTCCTGCACGCTGTGCCTTCTGTGTGTTGAGTAATTGGCTAATAAATCTGAAACTAATTTGGTCTAAAGTGTTAATGGCTGATAATGATTAAATGTGTTTCCCCATGCAGGGAACACATTTGCATTTTAATAGAGGTCTTCTTGGCAATTTTCTTAACTCAAATGAGTGACTTTAATGGTGGGCATTTGAGGGGCAACAGGGACCAATTTCAGTAGAACTTTTCTAGTATCCCTAAAATCACACCATGAAACCCGACAGCCTGGTACTGCTGCCTCTAGTGCCCACGTGTTTCTCTCTGTAGGAAACCTCACTTCTTTACTTTTCGTCTGGGTCGTGGATCTAGATCAAGCGTTACTTTGTTCCAGTTTCGGCTTTTGAGTCTTGTGAGGCTGCACAGGACAGTCTCAATCTTTTTAGCTCGAGTGATCCTCCTGCCTCAGCTTCCCACAGAGCTGGGGCCACAAGGGAACTCGGCCCTGGCCCACGATTGACGGGATTGCAGGATGGGGCTGTGGGCTCTTGTGCATGGCAGATAAGGAGCTGCATGCTGCAGCTGACAGTAAGGATGGGGCAGAGAGGGTATTTGGGAATCGGCTGCTCAGAGTCAGCGGGTTCGCGCCACCCGCGGAGGACAGAATGGCATGCGCCCAACGTGAGTTGGCTTAACAACTTAAGCCATTGCCCTGGATGTAGGGTACCTCTGTTAGAGCACATCAGAGTGTCCAGAGCACACCTGACAGGCTCTGGCTCAGGTCAGCTGCACCTACTGCACACGTCCCGTGCTTTCAGCTTAACTGGACGCCTGAGGTGCTGGCATGTGCAAGAGCTTGCCAAGCCCCCGATGGAGAGTCACCACAGCCTCCTGCCACACCCTGGCACACACACGTCAGAGTTTGCAACTTGCCACACACTGGCGTGGCTCTAGGTGGTCCCCGAAAAAATGGTGAGGGGTTGAGAAAATATAGACAAGAGGACAGCTGAGGTCAGGTAGAGTAGTCTCTTTCAGAATGAGAAAGAGGACAGGACAAGCACTGCAGGGGCATTTGCTTGGACTTTTGCAAAGTTAGTGTTGTAAGACCCAGGGTTGCCTAGAGACAGAACTGGGACTGTCTCAGGAAGATGTTTTTCTTAGGACCAAAGCGTCTCCAGCTTTGGCAGCTCCCTATAGCAACTTTGGAATTTTCCAAGGCAGCCCTTGTGGAGGTAGGCCTGGGACACAGGTCGGGCCTCGTCCCTGGGGTGTCAGCCAGGTGCAGGTGAGCAAGAGGAGTGGCCCGACTGTCAGCATCTGTCTACCTTGCTCCATCAAGGCATGACTTTGGAGAACAGTGCTCTCTCACCCATCACTCTTAACTGACCGATTAGAACCGAGCTCCGGAGATCACACTAGTATGCATGACTTCTTAGCCCTGGAAGGAAGACCAGCCACTCCAGAGGATGAAGGGTGTGGACCCACTTTCAGTGTCGAAAGTCAAAATGGACAAAATGCAACATGAATCACTGGTGCCCATCTCAGAATTTCTAACTAGTTGTTCAGTCAAAGAAAAATGGCACCACAAATCTGGTCTGCCAAAATAAGAAACATTCAGACCCTCCACATCGTGGTTCTTGGATGTCTGCATGGCTTGACTCCTTCTTCATTTGCCCAGTCTTCATTCAAGGAGCAACCATCCTCCCAGGGACTTCCGCCTGGGTAAAACAAAGACTGGCTCGAGAAGGAGCTAGCAGTCTCTAGGCCTTGTCTCCTTCCTGCTGAGAGATGCTTGGGCTATTCTGTCCCCACCATGTGGAACCCAAAGTCTTTCCAGCATGAGAAGAGGGAGTGTGCATGGCCAGGCACCACCTGCGAGGGCAGGGGCACTATCTTGAGGTGGCTTCCTCAGGCCAGTGCTTCGCGTTGCATTGGATCAAGAGCTCCAGGACCAGGAGTTCCCTGGGGAGAGAGCTGGGCACAGATTCCTAAGTCTGGGACTTTCGGCACCAGTGGTGACCAGTCCCTGGCAATGATGCATAATGGGTCTCTTAATTTCTTCTTTGACATCCTTGATGCCCGTTTCCTAGAAGTTCCACCATGAAGTTCCCCTGGAGCTCTGGGTAAGAGTGTAGGGAGCACACATTTTACATCCCTGACTTGGGTTTGAACTTTTGCTCCTCGGAGACAGGCAGGTGTACTCCTGGTCACCTGCTTTCCTGCTGTGGTCCTCAGGGTCCTCTTGTAACCAGCCTGAGGGCACCATTCCCGGGGGAGAGAGGGTTGGATAAAGCCCTTGGGAGTTGTTGGATGTGTGGAAACTGTTCCGTGAAGAACCACACACGCATACTCCATGGACAGTTCCAGGAGAAATTTGAAAAATTCTCTTTAAGCTCAAAGTTTTCAATAGCATTTTATAGGAGAAGGAAAAAACAATTACCCATAGTAAAGAGACATCGGTGGTCTTTGCAGCTGTAAAAATGGATGTCTTTTCCTGGTAGTTATTTCAAATTAGCATTTCTCTTTTCTTTTTCCTGCCTTTCTTTTTTCTTTTCATCAGTTCCTCACCCAGAACTGTAATGCGTCTCTCACACACGTTCAGAACACTTCTGCCCAGGGTAGTTCCGAAGGCACCCTTGCTTTGCAAGCAGCTGCCACTTGCGTCCTTGCTGGGAACTGCAGCCCGCACGGGCTGTAGCTCAGAAGCTAACAAGAGGCCGAGACCTGACTGCCAGGGAAGGAGGGCAATGCCTGCCGGTCAGGTGGGCAGCAGGGTTCAGGCAGTCCTGGTGGCTGAGAGTGAGCGGCCCCCAGCCGCCCTGCCCATGCAGGTGATCACGCCCGCCTCATCACGTGGCAGCATGAGTTGTATTTTCCCTACCAGTGTCTGATTAATCAACTGTGCCTTTTGAGAACCTTGCTGGGGACCTCAGCCGTTGTTGCCAGAGCCTTCTCCTGCCATCGTTTGCTACTGAGGCGAGATTTGTTTCCAAACCACCTTGTGTCTATCTTCAATTTCCCGTGACTGAGGCGTCCCCTGACTGTGTGGGCCCAGGCCCTGTGGGGAGCAGCCAGGAGCCCCAGAGTGGCTGGGCAGGGCTAGGCTTTCCTGTCCTGCACACAGGTCATTTTCTGTTATCAAGTTTTCACCACTTAATCTTTCATTATTGGATCCTTTCCTCAGTTTTCTTTTGATATTTTCACTCAGTATGATTTTTTTTTTTTCATTTTATCCTCCATGTCATTTCAAACTATTTCTGGGTCTGATGGCATTTCTGTGACATTTTTATGTGCTTCCCATGTAGTAAGTAAGCATTTGGTCGGGTTGATTGCCGGGCTCTCCGTGGTTGCCTTATTTATCTCCATGCTCCTATCTATATTTTCTGTGCAGCCCTGAGGTTTCTCCCAGGGCCACGGCAGTTCCGTGGCTCTGGGTGTGGAGGCCACGTGGCGGCCACCTCCCAGCTGATCATGCAGTATTTCCCCGTGTTGGCCCTGGGCCTCCTGGTCTGGGGACATCTGTGAGATGCACTTGTCCAGGGTCCTTCTGTGACCACTGCAGGCCCCGGTGAGGCTCCCTCCAGTGTCAGGCAGTGGGAACCGGGGCCCTGCTCCTGGTGACAGCTCCTGCGACACCCTACACCAGGGGCAGCACCCGGGAGGCCCAGTTTTGAGCCTAGAGCACTACATGGCCCCAGGCGGTGAAGATGCAGCTTGGCTCCTGTCACTCTACACAGGTGACCCTCAGCCCAGACAGTCCCACGGAGGCCTCAGGAGAGTACCTGCACACTGCCATCCACACTGAGTGGGTGTGCTCTTCTGTAGCTCCGCCCAAGGCTGGGGCTTCCACAGCCCTGCATTCCTCTCCTGACCATGAGCTGGAGATGCTGCATATCTCATGCTGAGCATGGCGCTGAGCTCACATGTGACTCCGCATCGAGTCAGCCCCGGGGTGGCGGGGATGCGCAGCCCACTTGCTGAGGGTCTTCCACCCACACACGCTCCTTACCATGATGCTTCGGTGGTGACCACTCTCAGGGTCCAGCAGGACCACTTCCTTCTGGTGCTGTGGGGGTGGGGGCTCTCCTCTGTGTCTTCACGCTGCACTCAGGGACCTTGGGTCAGCCCCGTCCATTTCCTAATCAGTGTGGAGGCCAGCATTTGGACTGTGAACTGTATTTCTTTGTTGACTTGGTTATTTTGAGACATTGGGAACAGAACTGAGGTCCTTTACATTGAGCTCCATCCCTAGTCATGGACAGACAGACAGACAGACAGAGACAGGCAGATAGGTATCTATTTTTACATTTTACACTTTACATCTGAGCACACTGGCTCAGAATCACCAATTTGCCAAGATGCATATGCTAGGATTGTGCTGGCCATTCTCCTTTGTCTGCCTCCCAGAGTCCTGAGAATTTAGGCACATGTCACCACACAGGGTGGCTAGGGACTCCAGAGGCCCAGAATTCACCTCTAGCAGTGGAGAAGTGCTTGCTTTATCCTTGAAAAAAGGCATCTGGCTAGGGTGGCATCTAAAATAAAGCAAAGCGCTAGCAATGTAAAAAAATTCCACGCATTGCTGGGTCTTCCAAATCCAGAACACTCAGAGACAGAACACTATGCGTTCACAGATTTTTTTTATTTCTATCAATCATCATGTGTTAGATGACGGATGCAGAGATACTGGCCTACTCCCAAGCATGCTGCAATATTCCTCCATGGCCCCACTGGTCCCTCTAGTAAAGCTCTGCTCCTTGCATGCTCCACGTCAGGTACCCCTCTGAGCACTGGGACAGCAGCAGTGAACCCACAAATGCAGTCTGGAGGTCCATGGAGTTTATATTCGGAGGTGACAGGGGAGCAGGAGTGTGGGTGACACTGGTCATTTGCATTCCGGGGGGCACTGAGGTTAACTGCAGGCCTGCCCTGCTGTATGGATCTTCACAGCAGGTGCCTGGGAGGAGGGAGAGCTGCCCCTTCTGACAACTCCCAGACTCTGGCCTCTGCTCCCTGAGTCCTGCCAGCCCCTGTCCCCATCCTGGCTGCTACATTTCAAAAATGCCTGTGGCTTGCTCCTAATCATAATTAAAAACCTACCTTAGAAACCCAGATTTCAGAATAATTCTTAGCTGTGCTTTGTGAGCTTAGAGAAATGAAACTGTCCAGGCCTCAGACCCCAAAATTTTGAGTGAGGAGCTCATACTCCTTACACCCTGGATGACTGTAAGGAAAAATCCGCCCTCTGAGCGCATAGCCTAGAATAGCGGCGCTCGCTGCGCGTTTCTCACTCAGTAGGAGGAGTCGGCGCTTTTATCACCATGGGCTTTGTTTAAGATTCCCGGCTGCACCCTATGGTTGCTGCCCTGCCCATGCCACCAGGGCTACGGCTTCTCCAAAGCTCAAATCTGATTATGTTAAGTCCCGAAATAAGATCTGGTGATGAGATTTCTCAAGTTTCAAGAGAAAGGCCCTTCACAATTCCTGCCTACGACTGGAACCGCTAGCTCTCTGTGCTCCAGTTCAAGGAATTATACACCACTTCATGAAATTAGAAGCTCCTCTTCCACCTCGCCTCTGCTTCTCTCACGTCGCCCACTGCCCGCTTTGTTTGTGAGATGCCCCACTCGCTCAGTCCCGCCAGCTACATCCATCTCCCCAGGCCCAAGCATGCGTCCTCCTCCCGGCTGCTTTTGCCCTAAGTGAGTCCCTCTCCCACTTCCTCCATCCCTCCAGTCCCTCCGGGTATAAGAGACACTGCCACGAAGGTACTTGTTTATGAAATAGGTGGATTTGGGGAAAATGTTCAGTGTTGTTTTTTAATCTTTCCTTTTGTGGGATGGAAGATATTTGTGATTTCCTAGGATTCTTTGTTAAATAATTTGCTGCACTATATCAAGTTTATGATTTATACACTTTTTATCTGTAGATAATGAATTGACAGTTCCATTAAATTCAGCATGAAATATAATTTTAAGGATTCTATGAGAGAAACAGTATTTTGCCTCTTATTATTGCACAAAGCAGAGAGAAGGTAGGCGGACCGGGACTAAAGGGACATAGGTTTGAGCTGGAGCATCTCGTGGGACCGCCCAAATTGAGCAGCACTCTGTGATTCACTCAGGCAGTGGATCCTTGTCTGAGAAAGGATCAGACGAAGGGTCCTTGTCCTTCCTCCAGTTACCGCCTCAGAGCTTGGCTGGAGGTGTGAGTCCCTGCGGCCTGGCATGAACCCGAGCCGAGTTTCTGTTAGGAGTGGGAATTCTTCAAAAATGTAAGTTCTTATGTGCCAACGCTACACTGAAGGAATACTATGTAACTTTTAAAGCAAAATCTGAGTTGGCTTGAGAAATGGAGAAACACATTTACTTTTCTCACAATCCTGAAGCCAGCGTGCTGCAGTTCCCAAGCCAGGCTGGAGGAAGAACGTGGCTTTGCTGAGGAGCAGGCAAATCCCCAGGCACCCAGGGCAAAGGCAGCGGATGCAGCCAGTGGAGACTGTGGGGAGCCGGCTCAGACATGCTGCCTAGAGCCGCGTCAGCCTCGCAGCCAGCTAGAACAGGACCCTGTCTTTAGAGTGTGGACAGCCCGGCTACAAAATGAGTTGAAGGCCAACCTGAACTGCATAGAGAAACCCTGTTTCAAAACAACAAAAAATCATCAAAAACGTGGAGTTATAAATTCCCATTCAAAATCAATGGCAACAGGCATTCTCTTCATGGTACAGCCTCATGCACTGGATGCTGGTAGCTTAAGAAACAATAGGTGATCTTTCCCCATGTGTTGAGCGTTTTAAAGATGAGACTTGCATGGAAGTCAAAGAACAATTTGTCACCAAAGGCACTTGACCTGCAAATCCCTTACAATTAGCTTAGGTCTTTGAATCCTAAGATATTATTGTATCTGTGTTTGCAATGTCCAAATCGCTTTGGTCACACAAAATAGAGAAATGCCAGTTTAGTTGAAGGACTGTGCAGGGTGGAATGGGAGAGACTTGGAATGAGACACAGTAGCCCCAGATATGGGGACAGCAAGAAAGCACAGCTCCGAGTTCTCCAGGTGGATGTTCCCACTCCTCAAAGAGAAGTATAGGGCTTGGGGCCTTAGGATAAGAAATGGTGTTTGGCTTCCACTTGTGGAGAAGAGAATGTCCTTGCCTGCAAGAAAGCATGACTTGTGCATGTGGCCAAGAGGCCAGGGGCAGGCTATGCGCCACGGATCACAGCTCTGGCCCCTGCCACTCTAGGCCATTGCAGCACTATTTCCAGCAAGCATGCACCAAGCATGGGATCTAGAAGAAAAAGCTGTGCTTCGCTTTTGTGGGGTTGTTGCCAACTAGGTTTGATGTACTCTATTAAAGCAAAATTAGTGTTCTTGCACCGAGAGCTGCTTGTACTCTTCTTTGTGCTCTAGATTTAATGTCAAATTGAGGTGGGCGTGCTGTGGGAAATCCCAGGGACTGAGGCCTGCCAGTTCTCCCAGCCCTCGTCACACTGTTTGGGCAGCCAGGCAGGACAAGGGCAAACAGCATTCCATTCAACAAAAGGCCAGGCAGCAGGAAGCATTTCGTTAAATAGACAGCAGGAGATAAGAATGATCAAGCCCTGTGGATTTGATCAACCTGACCATGTTTTGTTAAAGGCGTTCTGTAATCAATACCAGTTAGAATCCCAGCATCGTGACAACAAAACATCAGATTAGGAAAAGGAGAAAAAGTACGGCCAAAATCAGCTTTCTGAGATTGAATCTCGCTGAGGCAAACATTTAGTGGCATCTCTTCCGCGCGCTCCACGTAAGTAGGCAAGAACGCGAAAAGCAACACTGCCCAGAGGCAGCGTGCGCCCTGATTCGGCCCCGGCAGGCCGACGTGGGCTTTGCTGAGGGTCTCCCTGGCCATAGGCAGGACTGCACTCCCTCCTTGGGGAGCACAGTGAGAGAGGAGATGAAAACTGAGCAAGATATCTCTGTCTGGAGCTGGGAAGAGCACGTGGAGGGATTAGGAGTGGAGGGGATTTAAATGACAATGGAAGGTGCCAGGACACAAGAAACTCAAGATGAGCAGCCAGGGTTACAGATGCTCTCGGAGCTCCGGATGGAGATGGTGCTTCAGGCAGAGGCTTGGAAGCCAGCCTGCTAATCTGACAGATCTTGTCTTATCCTAATACCTTTTGGTATTTGCCCTCCTTGAGTTCCCATAAAACCACTTGAAGACTTTTCTCTCAAAGAGGCACTGAGCGTGGGAATTGGAAGTGGCCGGCCAACTGTCCTTGAAACTCCTCCTCTTGAAATGCATGGACGCTTCCAACCTGGAATAACGTAGATATGCCTGGAATGGCAGAGGCTTGCTATGAATTCCATCTCTACTTCCAAGATAAGGTGGCTCCCAGTGGTAATGGACTGTAGGCAGATTTCAAGTGACCGTGACTTTGCCTTTTGCTAGTTGTAAAGCAGTGCGCCATCCGGGAAAGAATTGCAGGTGACCATAGTGCTGGTCACAGCGCTAATTTTTCTATTGGGAGAGAAGTAGATCCTTCTGGAATGGATATGCAACACAGTGTATTTGGAAATCCCCTGAGAGAACTCTGACACACACATCTTCTGAGGCTCCTACCCCCAACCTCAGCAGATAAGACTCGAGGATACGAGGCACGAAGCACTATATTTTTCAAACTAATATTGGATCTCTTTGAATAGAAGCATGCAATTTTTCTTTGCCTCTTTTTCATCTAATTGATTCTGTGTAATATGGTACAACCCTCAACTGGCACTGTAGGTATTATAAAATAGTTAAGATAACCCCCAAATGTAATTAGTTGAAATTAAAATAATCACAAGATTATTTTCAGGACTTCAAACAATCGCTTCATTTTGACTGTACATATTTTTTAAAGTGCATTCAGAGACTACACCAATAAATACTTCACTTTGGAATATTTTTTGGAACCCACCATCTTGGGTGGAAACCAGTGCCAGCAGGCAGGGCCCCTCCAGTGGCCAACAGCAAGCCTGACTAATGCGGTCACTCCTTAAAGTATTGAGACCTCCAGTCCACTCGCTCTCCATCATTTTTCTCAGAATGACACTTCTTTCTTTTTTTGCCCTGGTGTAGACAGACACTCCATGGGAAGGAGTGTCCAACACTGGCCTGAAGAGCCCAGTTGCGGGGGTTGTTAGAGACGCCCTTGCACACCCTCTGTTCCAATCTGCACTTGTCACTGGCCACTAAAGAGCCCCGAGGTAGAGAGAGTGTCCTCCACTCCCACAGGACTCCTAATACATGAACATTTTGTGAGTTTTGAACTGGTAAGTGTTTTTATGTTGCAGACTTTCAAACACTGTTTTGACTCTGGAGGTCATTGGAGATGCTCTAGCCTGAATTGCGGGGCCTGGCCGTCCAGATTGTCCAAGCATCTTAGGTGATCAATCTGAAGGGAGACGCTGGGGTCCCACCCCAGGAGGCAGCCAGGGTGACCTGGGCCCCGAGCAGCCCAGGGTCTCCCAATATTCATCCTTGGGGGAGCAGCAGAAATTCCACCTCCCTCTAGACCTCAGCCTAGGGCTTTGTAAAGCAACCCTTAACTGACAATAAATAATACGGCCAAGAAGAAAGTCTGATTGATCACTGCTGTACCCAGGTTTTCTTTTCTCTTGTCCTCAAAGGCTTCACAGACCCACCCCAGGCTGTGCAGCAGCTGGTGGGGGTGAGGCTTTCACCCCAGGACTTCTGCCGGTCTTGGAGTCCTGGGGGGCCAGGACCAGCATGAGGAGTGCGGTTGCATCCTAGTCCCCTGTAGCCAGGTTCAGGGGCTTGGAGAAGGATACCCGGGGGCAGCATCCCCGGCCTGTGCAGTTCCATGCCGAGGAAACCCCGGCCTGGAGAACTTGAGCAGAGTTGCAAGGCCTGCGAGAAAGCATGGAAAGACCTTGCACACCGTGCCTGCCAGGGCCCGACAGCGGCGCTGGGCCTCCCAGCCCGAGCAGAGGGCCAGGCCAGCCCTCGCCTGGCCTGGGGACTGTCACTGGGGGCTGTGCGTCCACAGAGCTTCCTCCACGAGTCCCTCAGCACGAAGCAGTCTCTTAAGGGTGCTCATCTTGAAAAGTGCCCCGTGTTGAAGCGAGGTCCCCAGCCCGCCAGCCCCTCCTCCACGCCGCACCCTACTGGTTCTTCTCTCTGTAAGCGTAGAATGTAGCTCGCTCAAGCTTTCCCAGCTGGGCCACCACTGTCGTCATGCTGCGACCGCCAGTGCGCAGTCCCCTCCCTTCTACTCCTGAGGCGGTTACCGCGGTGCACGCTGCATGCGGTAGGGTGTGCAGCTCCGGCGTGACCGCTTGGCGGCTTCCGGTCCTACGTGCAGCCGTGCAGCAGGCGCAGGGACCCGGGCGCTCTCTGGTGTTTTGGCCACTCTCATCTTTTTGTGCACCTGCTCCATTACTTATGCTAATGATGCTCGGTCATTTGCCGGACTGAAGTCTCTACAATGCTGCGTTTAGCTGCGGCAACAACCCGAGTTTGCGTCGCTGACATTTTTGAAAGGACAGGTCGTTTTCCAGAGTTTTGTTTGCTGCTCTTGAACAGCTTTAGTGCAGTTTTCAGGCTGAGGTTTCCACACTTTGACATCCGGGACTTCAGCCTTGGGGCCGGACGTCAGGATGCTCAGGGCGCTAGCATGTGGGGTCGGTGATCTCAGCCCCGAGGAGTGAGTTCGCAGGCGAGATTTTAGGAATGCATCTTCCTGCAGCAGCGGCAGCGAAACGGAAATACTGCGATCAGAAAAGGGCGAGGATGTGTCCAGAGGATTTTCTCAGATTTCTGAGGGAAGATAGTGGGATAACCGCAAATACTTTTTGGTGCAGGAGCCCTATTTAGGGATTGTTTGTTGCTATTTTTAAATTTAAAGTTAGCAAATTAAAATCAAAATGAAAGTAATGTTTGTACACGGACAGTGGTTCAGTTTCTAAATAATCAGTTATGAGCAAATTTTGTCACCGTTAGTGTGGTTGTGTCAAGGTTTAAATAAATCACCTTCTTTTCAATAAAATCTGTCATTCCACCAAGAACAGTACAAATGTACATCAGACATATAGAAGATAGCTGGGATAATTGCACTTCTTTTTTTTTTATGGGATTGGGGTTCAAACTCATGACCGTGTACTTGCGAGGCAGGCACTTGTGCCACGGAGCTCTTTCCCCAGCCCCTGATAATTGCGCTTCTAATTTATGTTGGTTTATTGAAAGGAACGATTAATGCATAATTGTTTGATCAGTTTGGCAAGCCTACATCTGGTAATCTGAACAACTATTCCAAATATAACAATACGCATATAACAACCATCTTTAATTTCCTATTATCTTCTTGTGAAATACTGTATTATTTTTATTATTTTATCCCCTTTAAAATAAACATATATTTGATAAGATTTTAATTGGTGTTTTTTATAACACCAAATTTCTACTATGAAGTAAAAACTGTTTTATTTTATTTTGTTTTTTGTCTTTATGAAACAGGGTCTTGCTATGCAGTTCACATTGGCCTTGAGCTCACTTATTAGCCCAGGCTGGTCTCAAATCACAGCAGTCCTTCTGCCTCAGCCTCCTGAGTGCTGGGATTACAGACATGCTATGCCACACCTGGCTTTTACATTGCTTTTATATTTATTTATTTATTTATTTTATGTATTTAGGACAGGGTCTACATGGTCTCACTACATAGATCAGACTCATAGTGATCCTCATGTTTTCAGTCCCCCAAGCACCAGGATTACAGGTGCACACCACCACTATCGGGCTGGCCCTCAAAAAAAATTTTTTTTTTAATTTACATGGCCTAAGAAGCATGTTGAAATTTTTCATTGAACAGAAGCATCATATGGGGAAAAAAATCATATGAATATAATTGTAACTGCTGAAGCAATGGAAATCAATGCAGTTGTTGACTAGGGTCTTGGAGTGTGTATATGTGAGAGTATAGAAAGACGGCAGCGTGAGAGAGTACATGTCCCTAAAGCCGAGAGACAACTTTTCCGGCTGTGGAGAAGGGGGTTTTTTGGAAACGTGCATCGCCTGGAGATAGCTATGACTTTTGAAGAAATATTTATTATTTGATGGCAGAAAGATTCTACCTTTCTACTAATATTCCAGAAAAAAAAAATTTTGTGCCTCGTTTCTTCCTTCTTTGCTGGCTCGTATTTCCCCTGTGGTTATCCCCGCCTCAGCGGAGCTTAAACGTTGCAGAGGCGTCTGCTAGGCGGCCGCATTGGTTCCTAGAGAGCCACTCGGCTGTCTTTCCCCAGCCCGCTGAGCTTTAGAACATAGAGGCTATGGCACTCCGACCTCTGTATTCCTCCAGGTTCCGTCAGGGAGAAAGTGCCGCATGTCAGGGTCCTCCTGTGGTCTGCGTAGGCTGCACACAGATACCCCAGGGGTCCCGTTGGTCTGCCTGCACATCGCAGGACACAAGACCCGACACCTCGCTCTGTGAGAGGAGAGACTTCCCTGGGCTCCCGTGGGAAGGCGATTCAGCGCTTGGTGATGGTGATGTCGAGGCGGGAACACCCTGGTGAAGGGGAGGGGCTCAGAGCTGCTTCCCTCATACTCCTGGGGCTGCGCTGCAGGAGAAAGGGCAGGGACCCAAGTTCACACCTCTGGGGCCACCCAGACACACCCAGAAGTGTGTGTCCATCCCTGGGGACCCAAAGACAATCAGGTTGACAGCCCCACATTAACCACCACAGCTCTGTCCTACACATAACCCTGCCACTTTCTAGGAAGAAGCTCATCCCACGTGGCCGGGTGCCTGTGTCAGAGAGTGACACTGGGCCCCAGACAGCGGAGGAACAGAGGTCCCTGTGATTGGGGACCTATGGCCCGTCTCAGACGCCAGACTGCGTTTGTGCTTTCCAGGGTTCTACCATAGGGAGAGTAAGAGCAGCCGGCTTAACCAGGCAGGGCCTGCCGGTGCCAAGCAGCAGTGGGGGTGCGCACAACCAAAGCAGCTCCTGGGAAGGGTCGTGTGGGCTTCAGGAGGTCGAGAGGGGAGCAAACCTGGGCCCCTGGCGTGCTGTGAGCAACGGATCAAGCAACCACAAAGAAAGGCACCACTCCCACGTTCCTAGGCCCAGCTCTGGGTGAGGCAGGGCCACGATGCAGGTCGCTGCATGCGCACCTGTGTAGGGCTGAGGGTTGAGGCGGCACTGTGCGCAAGGCTTTTCCAGATTAGACAGAAAAGCCGCATCTGGTGGCACGCCATAGTAACTGTTTTCATATGATGGGTTTTTAGGATAAGAGAGTGGAGGTAGAGGGCTCGCCCACCAATACAGACAGGGGTAGGGCAGCGCCGCCTGCGTGTGGCCCAGCCCAGCCCAACAGCTCAGCCGGGCCCGGGGACCCTCAGGCGCTCCACAGGAAGACCTGCTTGCCATGCGGCCTACCCAGTGGGAGTCCAGAGCTGAGCTCCAGGGCCTCACCTTTCCGTCCACTCCACAGCTGTCCTGGCTTTAGCTCCCTGAGGGGGTG
This sequence comes from Capromys pilorides, assembly GCA_004027915.1. Lineage (NCBI taxonomy): Eukaryota > Metazoa > Chordata > Mammalia > Rodentia > Capromyidae > Capromys > Capromys pilorides. The sequence goes on along the minus strand of PVKN010000043.1, from coordinate 81,241 downwards.
GGGTGAGGGTGGCAGTGGTTTGCACACACAGAGCAGCTGGGGGCTGCAGAACAGGGTTTCTGTGAATGACAACTCCTGAGGTCCTGAGGTCAGAGCCCCTGTGTCTGCTACACACACACACACACACACACACACACACACATACACACCAGGCATGCTCATGTATGCTCACACTGCACAGAAGCAAAATCTTCAAGAGGCCACCAGCAGATGTTGTATAGATTCGACTTCTAAGTCTAAGAGAAAGTGAAGTCTAGAAAGAATTTTCTTAGTTTAAAACACACAAAAGGAAACAACAAAAATTTAACAAGACACTCTGGACAGGCACTGCCCCATGAAAAGGACCATGTCACCCTAGGCTTTCATGTAGGAGACCTCCCCTAACCCTCTGTAGCTCATGGGTGGCCTACAGTGCTTGTAGTCTCAAGGGGGCAGAGCTCATGAAGTGTGTGTGTGTGTGTGTGTGTGTGTGTGTGTGTGTATGTGTGTGTGTTGGTCAAGGAGAGAGGGAGGAAGGAAGGAAGGAGTGTGAGGAGGATGTGCACGGGGTGAGTGGTGGAGAGTGAGGTGAGGTGGGGACTCCTGTCATCCCCACTCTGGAAGGCTGAGGCAGGAGAATTTCTAGTTTCAGGGCATCCAAGTCAGCTTTCCTTTAGTGAAGTTCTCTTCCAAAATTTGAAACAAACAAATATCAAGGGATCAGAACATGCAAGATCGAAACAGAAAAGTTTCACACAATTTGGGGATCGATATGCATTGAATAATTTTCCACTTTTCTTAACGTTTTGATTACATCACTTTAGTATCATAGTCTTGTGTCTTCATGTGCATATTGGGTGGATGCCTGATATTAATATGCATGGCTATGAATCCTTCTTGTCAGTGTTCCTCAGAGTAAGTTTTTTTTTTTTTTTTTAAATGTGGTTGCACATTTAAATTATTCTTGCATGGCAATGCTCCTTTATATCTGACAGGAGAATTTGTAAATGTAAAGTAATTTACTAATTATGAAGTGAAGGCCTGGCATTCTTTCTGCTGGTAGAACGTGAGTTCCTCTGGGCTGCACAGGGTCTGCTATGCCGATGGACTAGTATGTCCCTGCTGTACTTTAAGCTATTAAGTAAGCCCCATATTCCAAACTCTCATGACCAGCAATTAAAACTGCGCAAAGAAATAATGCCACCAGCCACTGCATGGGTCACGAGAGAGTCACCTTTGGTCCCAGCACATTGAATGTGTTGACTGTCCATAGTCATAGGTACTGGGAGTGTTTTGGCATGGCCAGCCTGTCCCCAGTACCAAACATAGGATTTGGTCCAACCCAAAGGGCCATGTTTTGACTTTCAGCCACCCAACCTTTTGCACATTTGCCTAAATTAACAAATACGACCATGCAAAGCAAACTATTTTGCTCATCCCTAAAGAACTGAGAGAAATGAAGACATCATAACTATTTCTCAGCATGCAAGTTGAAGAGAACACTATACTGTGTAAGGAAAGTCAGGTTTTCCTCCTTCTTACTTTCTAACTCACGGACTTTAGGCCTGGATTTTGAGCTCTGTGATGCCTGACACACTGTGGCACCGTGGGGTGACATCTCATGGCTCTGGGTGGCTTGTGTTCACTTGCTCAATCCCTGGGTCACTCAGCACACACTGAATGTAGGTGTAGGTCTGAGGGCTGGTGTTTGGCGAGTGACACAGGGAGCCTCGCCCTCGTGGGCCTCACCTTGACGTTGGACAGACAGAGAGAACAGCCAAAGAACAACTCAGTAAGTAAAAGTGAGTGTGGGGCAAGGTGAGTAGATGAATCCCAGGCTGGTGGTGGGGGATCCACATTCACCCTGAGTGCTTCTGGCCTCTCAGATGTCCTGGGTTTCCAGAGAAGTGAGAGTATGAGGAGAGAGGGAAACCGATCTCCTCTCCCTGGCGATCTCTAGAATTACTGTCTCTCTGTTTCCTTCAGTACACAAATAGCATTTTCTCTGAGTGGCAGAAATTAGAGAAGGACTAATGTGGTGATAAACAGGTAGAGTTCTCTGTGGAGAGGCAGCCTGTGGTCGGAAGCGGGCAGCTAGCCATGCTCTGTGAGACTTTGAAGGTTGTGTTGTCATCCTGTGCTTGAAGAAATGGCTGCTGAGCAGGCTTGAGCACCACACACCTATGCAGGGCACGCATGTGTGTCACGTCTGTTTTGCCCACAGACAGAAAGCAATAGTCCATGCACTGCATGTAGCATGCCCTCGATGAATGTCAGGCCAGCCCTTGGGCGCAGCTTATCACAGACTGAGAGCTGCTTGTTGCCCCAAAGGGTCCCGAGCTGGGTCCTACTCAGGTCCTCGTTTCAAGATGGAGATCCACTACCCAGCCCACAACTCATGATCTGGGATCTGCCGGGCACTGCAGCTCCATGGCCTCCATTTCTGGCCACATCAGTGTTCTTGTAATCAAGATGTTATCAAACTGGGCCCAAACAGAGGTGGGTCTGTGCTTAACTAAGTCAGTCTCTGACCCAAGTGAACACACGGTGGTAGCTTTTCGGTTATATGACTGTTGGGGACCCGCTCAGCCCCAACACTGTGATTGCGGTGGAATGCTGCTGGACATGCTCTCAAACCCGTGGCTTGCTGCACCAAGAGTAATCCCAGTGTCCCCCGTGCAGGCGAAAATGTGTTAGGAAAGAATCAGTTTGTGAAAGCTGTGCCTTCCTGGTAGCGTCCTTTGCCATGTGGGGTGACTGTGTGTGCCAGTCGTGGGTTATGTCAGGAACACATGCACCTCTTGTTTTCTTCTGTTACTCTAAAATTGTTCTTAAAGTGTCTTTGAAATTATTCTGTGGAAATCATAAGGATGGTAAAGGAGAAGCTACTCTCAAGTCCACGTAAGATCTGAACTAATATCTCTCATCATTCCTGAGTAATTAAAATTTTTAGATGGATATTTGATGCAATAATGAGTGGGGAATACTCCCAGCTTGTGGGTGTGGCCGGAGGTGTCAGCTAACAGCAGGGACATGGTGCGCCGGACGCTCGAGGGAAGTTCCCGAGGCTACTGACTCAGGCTCTGCTGAAGGGCAGAACCTAGCAGGCCCAGTAGCGGGGAGGTCAGTGGACGCCCACCTGGCAGCAGCAGGGGCAGAAGCCAGCAGTGCCCAACCTTTGAGTGCACCTACAGGCTCCCGCTCGCCACAGAAACAAAATCAGCAAATATGAGCTTAAAAATACCCAGAAGTGAGCGGAAGGCGGAGCCGCTGTGCAAACCACAGGCAGCTCTGCAGAGATGCAGGGGTCAGAGGAGGCCCAGGGCCGCCCAGGAGCTGGGCCCTAGCAAGATGAGAGTAAAATTCAGGGAAGTTAGCAGTGGAGAACGGAGCGGGACTGATTCCATTGACAGGCAGAAGGAGAAGTCAGGGTGCGGGACCCAGCAGAGTGCGTGTCCTAGAGGACACGCAGCCCCCCCTCCCCACCAGCTGCATCCTCTGGCGTTCACCTCCTGCGTCTCCGCACTGCAGTCTGTGCGGCTGTGTCCTACGTGCCCCTTCTCCTCCACCCGCTCCTCCAGTTGGGGGCCTTCCTCTTTCACGCCTGCTGGTCTTTCAGGACGTGGAGTGGAGCAGCTTGAGCGCAGAAACTCACAGAGCCTCAGAGCCTCTGAGGGAGGCGCTCCGGTGCCAGACGTCCCAGCCCCAGGCAGGCCGAGAGGGCAGGTCTGCCAGGACCGCCCTGCTCAGGGGCCACACAGAGAGCACGTGGCCCAGCCCAGAGGTGTGCCTAAGGCTAAGGCGCAGCACTTCGGCCCATGCAAAAGGGACTGCAGGGCATCTACCTGCCACAGGCTGCCTGGCCACGCGTGTTTTGTGGCCCTAGGAGACTGCCCAGCCAGCCGGTGTGCACGGATCTGGCTCGTGAGGATGGTGGGGCCCTGTGTCTGCCCGTTCTCCTTCCTGGGCTCCTCCAGGGCCCTGCGCTCTGCAGCCCATCACATACCCGCAGGGCACCTTCTCTCAGCCTGTGCCCCTGGTGCCTGGACTGGGACCTCAAGAGACATCTCTTCCGGTTTGTCTGTCCCTGGCTCCCTGTCCCCAGCGCTGCCCTGAGCAGGGTTTCCGCACCATCACATTTGGCTACAGAAAGCAATAAGGGACCAGATCTGAAAGCGGAGCCTGCCTTCCTGTGCAACACTGTCTTCTACTTTTCTGCGCCGTTGATCTCCGTTCATCAGTTTACCCCCTCTGGGTAGTGGAGCCAGCCCGCATCCTTCAGAGGCTTTGGGAGCGGCCTCCGGGGCCACTTTTGCTGAGATGGCTCAGCGCAGGCTGCTACTGCGTGCCCAGCATAGAGGCCAAGGAGGCCAGGGCAGGGCCCCGCAGGCGAGCGCCTGAGGCTGTGTGGCAGAGGCAGACGGTGTTGGGAGGTCTTGTGGGCCGCAGCCCTGCCGCTTGTAGGGTGGAGACAGCGCCAGGCTGCCAGCAAAAACAGTGAACACGACGGAGGGAGCAAGAGAGAAGGTCCCGGAGCCCAGTCACGGTGTCTGCCCAGTTATAGGCACGTGTTCGAGACATGTGACAGCACCATCGGATTTAAAACCTCTTGGACTTCGTCTGCTGCACTTAGGTTTTCAGAAAGATTGAAAGGTTGTGAGTTTAGAATTCCAGTCCCCACACTCCAATAGTGTCTACCACAGCCTTAATGAAGTCATATTGAAGTTGAGCCTGGCTGAAGGGGGCAGGAAATCTCCAGCCCAGCCCATCAGGGCTGACCTGACAGGCAAAGATGGACTGCAGAAAATGAGTAATCTGTGCCCAGTTCCTGGAAGAAGGGGGCATGTCTGCCAGGATGAGGTAACCAGTGGGCATTTGCAGGACAGAACCCTCATCGCAAAACATGAGGTCAGGGAGGGAGAGACCCACACAACCTCCGCAGATGGAGTTCTGCCGATGATAAAGCTGACAGGAAGGGTGCCGGAAAGAGGAACGTAATTACTGAACACGCTGCAGACACCGGTTGCTTTAGTAATAAGGTGGTATCTAGGCGAGCCAAGGGTGACTTTGAAATAACAACCTGAGCTAGAGGTTATCAGGGAAGAAAATTAAACCAAGGCTTACGGCTGGAGCTCGGACTCTCCACCTATTCGTTCTGCAGGCAGCCGGGCTTTCCAGTCTAATTTCTGCTTAGCAGAACATCACTAGGAGTTTGCTGCCGATTGGCAGTTTTTTTGGGGCAGCATTCTTGGATTCCTTAGCTGCCTTCCCTGACAAGGAAGATGTCCAGTGCTGTCAGAAGGTGGGAAAACAACCATCAGACCCACGCAGACAGCATGGCGAAGGTGCCCAGAGCACAGCGCAGCCCTCAGCACCTGCCCACCTTCAGGCCTCTCAGGGAAGGTCGTGGTCTAATCGTTCAGTTCATGAAGTCCTAATGGGAACGCTGGGATGCTTCGTAAAAGAACAGACTCTGGAAGAACCATATGTTCATGATTTAGGGACTAGGTAATTCCTGGTTATAGGCGACACCTTAATTGCAGCTTATGTTTTTTTCTGGAATCTCATGACATAGATAACATTTTCTAAGAAGAGTCATGATTTTAATCTATTAACCAGTCAATGGCTCAATACAAAAATTGTGTTGTTTCCTGAAACTCTGCAATGCTTTGGCTTGGCGTTCTGGCCAGCTGGGATCAGAATGCATTGGCAACAACACCTCCTCTATTCAGCTCTGTGGAGCGAGGCAGCTGCTTTGCTTTTTTTTTTTTTTTACATTTCTTTTGAACGAAGTTAAACTGTATCCTTGGCTTCTTCAAGATTGAAGCAAGGGAAATCACACTGAGACTTGTTGAGTGAGAAATTTTGACAGCATACAAACTTATTAAAGCTGAAGAAAAAAGTGTTCTCTGGCCTCTGACACGGCTCAGCCATGGTGATGTTGAATTACCGGCATGATGAGGAGAGCTTCAGTGTTTAAGGGGCTCACGTGATAGGGGAGAGCGAGCTCACCTCTTCTCTGTAACTGCAGTGCATGGGGCATCCAGCAGCAGGCAAGTTCAGCCACTTCTACTTAAAAGAAATTATTTGAATTGTGTTTATTGTGGTAATGTGGCCCGTTCCTGAGGGAGAAAAAAGCAATGGTTGTGACCGTTCTTTGAGTGGAGGTATCCTTCCTTCCTTCCTTCCTTCCTTCCTTCCTTCCTTCCTTCCTTCCTTCCTTCCTTCCTTCCTTCATTTATTTTGCAGTACTGGGGATTGAACTCAGGACCTTGCATATGCCAGGAAAGTGCTTATTCCGCTGAGCTGTCTCCCCAGCCCGAGGTATCCTTGTTAGCTCAGGAGAGTATGTGATCATTCAGGTGAAAGTACAGTGAACTTACTGGGACCCAGCTGCCACAGAAGGTGGTACTGCACTCCAGCGGGGATTTTAAAGAGAGCCCAACCAGAAGCCACAGGATGAGTGTGCAGAAGGAACAGTCAGTCCTGAGGAGCTCCAGTGGGCAGGCCGGGATGCGCAGCAGACTCGGGTGGGGAGAGGTTAGGGCTTGGGCTCTTTTCTTCTACCTGTGCTACTCTGTGGAGATCAATGGCCCCTGCTGACCCGTGCTCTGCAGCTTTGGGGCAATAGCTGCTAAGCCGTGCATCTTTAATGACACCTTCAAAATAACCCAGGAAGTTAGTCAATGCGTATTTCCCCAAGTAACCTCCCCTTTGAGCAAAGCATTCTAGGATTAATTTATGCATAGTAACTCCTATTTTCTGAGTTCTTATGAAATATCTGGCCAACTTAAGATGCCCATATGAATTTTCAAGCAGCAAAAAACAATCTAAAAGAGTATTCTAAGATCAATCTCACTTTGTGATGTCCAAACACACCTGTCTATATTTCTAAAATCAGAATCTGGGTAAATTGTGCTTCAGTTGGTACTACTGTAGTCAGGTGTGCTATGTGCAAAACCTCCACCTGTAGTCATGGCAACCAAAAGTGCACAGGTTAAAAACGTCCAGCTCATGAGCCTGCTTCAGTCACTAGGTCCAGAAGTCATGAAATCATACCAGATGCATTGCCCTGAGAACAAACGATGAATGGAGAGCTACAGGCGCTCACTAATTCCTGGAAGAGACTCGTGCGTCCACCAGTAGACGGTGTTCTTAGCACATGCGATCCAGCCTTGAAGCCCACTATGCTGAAACCAGAATTAGACGGTGGCCATTTTTTTGAAAAATAAGAAAATGAAAGCTTTAATGAGCGATCATATTTTCTATGATTAAGATACTTACATGAGTCAAAGAATTCACGGCAAACCTTGTTTCTCCTAAGTGGTGCATTGTACAGTAGACCATTCAGGATGTTTATGGAGTCATTCTTACAAATAACAGCGAGTTTTGAGTTTTGGGTTCTGTCCCCACCGCTGTAATTGACTCACCCTGTGAGGTAATAAGATGATGTTTGTAAAGCACTGCAGGAGTCACAAATGAAAAGAACTATGTAAATAGGAAGCATTGTTATTAGTTAAAGGCTCCCCTATGGACCTTGAAGCCAATGTGACACTCACTAGACTAGAACGCAGGGAGAGTTCACATTTTGGCTGTGGCTTAGCTGGAGACCATTTAATTAAGAGCCATTTTGGAGGGTTTTCCTTAGTATTTTAATGAATTTCCATCCGTCATGCTTATTATCACAGTGCCAGCGCTTACGCCTGCTGGCAGAGGGGATCATGGGTGAAGTCCCCTCTCTGTAAGCCATCGGAGGTGGCACATCATTAATTAGGCCATGATCAGCATTACAGGCCGGAGCTTTGGAGCGCACATGTGTGGTGTGTTCCTGTGGCAGTTGATCTTCAGCCTCAGCAGTGCTAATTAATTCTCACTGACAGAGCTCACAACACAAGGCCTGCATGCATGTTGGGGTTTGGGTTGGAGGTGGAGAATGAAGGCATGAGTTGATACTTAAAATACAAAGCATCTGGAGCATTCTAGCACACTGAGAACACACTGGCAGAGCTAAATACCTGTAGAGGACCGTAGACCTCAAGTAGAAAATGAACCAAACTCAGAACATCACTGAGTTCATTAATTTCTGAGAGTGGAAGTGTATACTTGAAATGCACAGTGCATCAAACCAGGAGGAAACAGGAAAGCCAGACAAATGGACTTCCCCGTCAGGGTGTGAAAGGCCAGGAGTCAGGCTTCCTGTAAGAGGGAAATGTGTGTGAGCTGCCTCCTGACTCAGGGCATAGGGGGAGATGAGTGAGAGTGTGTGTATGTGTGTGTGCATGTGCACATGCATGTGTACATGCGTGTGTGCACATATATGGGTATGCCAGGAATTCATGGGGAGGGTGAGATTGGAGAGCCAGACCCACAGGGCACCCCTTGCTTGGCTGTCTTGAGGCCTACGAGGGGGGAAGTGTACTTGCAACTTGCCTCACCTAATTCTCATGCTGATTAGCTAGCCTTTCTGTTTCCCTCTCAATAACCCAAGAAGCATGCCAGAGTTCATGTCCTCCAGCTTGTCCTCCATACTTTTCTTCTAAACTGACCAGGTGATGTTGGTGTGGACTAAAGTCATCATGATTCTATTAACGTTCTTTATTTCCTTTCTGCTTTACCAGGTACTTTTCTGTAATGGGCAGGACACGGCACATTATTGGACTTACTTGAATCAAATTAAATGTGGCTTGCCTGCCATCCGCTATCTGCGTGGTGGTGATGCAAGCCCATCCTGGGGCAGCCTCCATCGTTCAACTGTGGGCTTCTGGGCCAGGGCCAGGGATTAAGAATTCCATGTTGGGCCTCAGGGTCGGAGGTTTGCACATTAGTGCCAACATTGAGAGAGGCAGCTCCCTGCCCTGCAAATCAATGAGCCCCGTTGAGAAGCAGGCCTGCCTGTCCTCTAACAAACTTACCATGGACACTTTACAGTGACCAAGGTATGACAGACAGAGCTCCACTAAAATGTTATTACAGCATATGGCCATCCATTCATTAAAGTTTCAAACGTTGGTAATTTCATCCTCTTACGTCAATTGTGTTATTGATCAGGCTTCTATCTGAAATATGCAAGTCTCATGTTCTTGTATGATTTAATTGTGTGTGTTCATGCCTTTATGTTTATTTCTCCCATCTATCACTTGTTGAGCTTTTTTATTTGTAAATGATAGGTTCATGCCCCTTCTTTTCCAGTAGCTTTATTTACCATGTATGGAGTCTCTGCCATCCTCTTTGTCAGTTTTGTTTTTGGTGAAATCACAGGTGATTGGCTGTTAGAGCTATCAGGTTACTGGGTTAAGTTCAGGAGGTCAGTGTTTAAAACTACTGCTTTTCTGTCTGATTTCGAGTTCCACGCTCTGTCCCTGTTGTAGCCACATTTTTTTCCCTAAGGAGAAAATAGGCTTTTATTTCAGCAGTCAGTGCAAATGTTAAAATATGGAGGGCATTCCTATTACAGAATGTTGAAATGGTGCAGAGCAAGTGACCAGTTGGTATGAAAAGAAGGACGTCCTTGTCCCATGCGCTCCTGAGCACGGGCGGCCCAGGAAGCCCCCTACAAGCTCATCGTTTTCAAGAACTGAGGACATAAACGTCAAGTTATGGGAACTTCACCATGCTTTATTGCTTGTTTCTAGTTTTTGAAGAAATGACATGCAGTTTCATAACAAAGCAGGGAGGAGCGCCACACCGCGTGTCACTGTCCTCAGAGCAGCTACTCGGAGTGCAAGGCCTAAGCCTGCAGGACGGGCAGCACAGAAAGTGGAGCTTCCTCTCCAGGGCCCTCTGGAGCAGACAAGGCACGAACGCTGCTGCCATGTCCCACGTGCGGCTCCTTATTTTCCCTGGCAGTGCTAACCCTCAGGCAACATTATTATTAATTTACAGCATCGGGTAACTAAAAAGGGAAATGATGAATCAAAATAAAAGAAAACAAAAAGCAAAGAACATCTGTTTGAAAGCAGCTTCCAGCACCCTCTCTCAACAGAGCTTTATCATTAAAAAAAAAAAAATCTTTTCAAACCAACTCAGTCTTCAGAAAATGCATTCGATATAAATTAAATCATTAACAACATGATGGTAAATCTCACCAAGTGAAGCAGATTGGCTTGGGAGCCCCCGGGCTTGCACCCCTGGTCACAGTGCTGAGCCCTTGGACACAGGTTTTTGTCCCTCTCTTCTTCCTGTCTGGTGCTGTCCCCCTTGCTCAGCTTCTCAGCAGCCCTGTGGGGAGCCACAGTGCCTAGCATGCCCACTGGCCTGGAAGGTCCTCCCTGGAGCCAGGGACCCACTTAAGCCTTTTCTCCTCTAAGTTACAGGTGTTGGGCACTGGGTCCCAACAAGTAGAGACTTCTTAGGTCAGCTTCCTAGTTATGCATAGGTGTCTAATCTAAAGGGCTGTGGAGATACATAATATGGCAATGTCAGCTTCGGAAACTGTCAGAGCTTGTAACATAGAAACATTCTAAGAGAAGCCTGGTGGTCATGTGTGTGAGTAAGCAACAATGACAAAACATTATATTTTCCTGATCTGCTGTCCTATTTTTGTCTAATTAAAAATAAATACAGACAGTAGAAAGGTACCCGGTGTGGAAAGAAGCCACCACGGAAGAGGTAGAGTCCAGACTTCTGACCAAGAAGGGACCTCCTCGTGTTTAAGTCTTTACTATTCTGATTGTCTGTGTCTATTTCTATATGAATTGTTTCTGCCTCTTCATATGCAGGTCCTATGGTTTGCGCTTAAGCCAAATCCTCCAGATTATTCAGTGTTTTTGAGAAATTATTTTAAAAAGCTGAAAATGCTGTCATATTGACGAACAGAAATTAATGTAGCCACTACTGACTGGTCTTCCTAGTACAAGAAAGCTTTAAAGACATCCTCCTGTGCGTGATGTTCTGTGCCTGTTTCTTCTTCTTATGCAGCTCTTGAGTGAAGCTAGCAATACACAATGCAGAGTTGGTAGCTCAGATGCAAGTGTCTGCTTAGTCTGGAAATGTCCTTTCGGGTGTTTCTGTAGTCTTAGTGTCCAGAGAGACATGAAGAAAACACAAAGCTATACAGTTGCACAATACAAAGAGTTCACCATCCTTGCCTCAGTATCCCTTGCAGGGGCCCAGGGATATGCTGCCACCATCCTACCTGGGTGTACAGGCTCAGGAGCCACTGGTCTCGGTGGCTTCCTGGTCATTCCCTGGACAGCAGGGAGGGCTCTGCAGGAAGGTGCCAGAGTCTGCAGGCCCCGCAGCGGTGCTCAGGGTCTTGGGTCTCATGGACGAGGAGCTGAGCCCTTTCTCTCCAGAGTAGCCCTCCACAGGAGCAGTGAGGCTCCCTGTCAGGTGATCGCCTGGCTGCCTGAAGGCGTAAAGACCAGGCCAGTATGGAGGCTGCTGTCTTCTGGCCAGTGCATGTGGAGGGAGGACTGCAGCTACTCTAAATTTGACTCTTTGGGGCTTTTGTGAATTTCAACTTCTACTTCTGAAAATGCTCTTTGAAGTAAGACATATTGCCTTTCAATAAGCACAATTTGCAGGAAAACCCCTTTAGCAGATCAGAGTCAAGCCATCCACCACTGGATTGCAGACCCACACACACAGCTGCGCAAGGTGAGAAGCCAAATCTCGCCTTCCTTCCCAGCTTCTGAAAGGGCTGGGCAGGGCAGGCTTCATGCCTTTACAAGGCATGTGAAACTGAGAGCCCTTGGGGTACATACAGTATGTGACTATGTGTAGGTGGAAAGCAGTGTGATTGATTGATTGATTTTATTTCCAAGAGAAACTGGTATAGCCTTTCTCTGGAAACTGCCCCCAGTTGTGAAAATACAAATGAAATGCATACATCAGTGTGTATTACTCTTTGCATAAAAACATCATGAGGCTCGTCACATAATGAGAAATCATGTTGCACATGTGTTATACACGTGTGACTATTGCAGTACATGAGCACCAAGAAGGCATGGTGGGGTTTAGGGTCCTGGACGTGGGCATCATGCTGCACCTCGAAAGTGATGTACCATTGCAATCTACTGAATCTTAAGGGAAAATGTAAAATACTTTAAAATTACACACATGCACACACACACGCACACACACACACACACACACCTCAGCGGGACTCTCTTTGTTGCACGGCACATCCTTGCATTAACTTGTGTGCTTTTTGTACAACAGTAGCAATCGGGTCTCGCCCACATGCCAAGTAGGAGATAGGGAAGACTACCCATCTGCATGTGTAATTAAAGGCACAACAACATGAGTAAATTATTCAAAGGTAACACTCTGGCTAATAAAGAAGGGCTTTTCAAATTAAATAACGTGAGTTTTCCATCGATTGCTAGGTAGCCTGGGCTTGGGAAGGTACCCCTTGAGCATTTCAGCAGGTTCATCACACTAACAGTCGGCGAGCCGAAGAACCAGGGTTTCTTAAGAGGAAAAGGGGGTCAATACAGGGAAGGAGCAGCGAAGTCCGGGGCGGCGAGCACACCACTTAGGCTGTCTCAGCTCCTCTCAGACTGAGCATCAAATAAGAGCCCAAAGCAGGAGTGGGAAGCCACGCAGGGCAGATCTCTCCTGGTGCGAAAGGTCTTAGTGTCAAGCGTCCTCTGACATTTACTGAAAAGGGTTTCATTTCCAAGGAGGGAGGGCTGCCTTCCACTTCTTAATAGTAGTTCATATCAGTGACGTAGCTTCAGCCTTGGTGATGTCTGTGACTTTTAGATATTCCAGGCATGTGTGTGTGTGCGTGACTGCGTATGTGCATGCCTTTGCATCATAGAATGGGCTCGTCTCAGAGTCCCAGCTCGCCTGGCTGCTGGCTCCAGGCAGCCCCTTTCCGTCCCTGCCAACGGCTCTGCAGTTCAGGGCACTTGCCCTGAGCCATCCCTGTGGGCGCACCCCGCTGACCACGCTTCCTCGCTGTCTGGAGTCGCAGAGAGCAAAGGGAATTCCCCGGCAGGTGCGCTCAAACTGCAGGCAGATCTGAGGCTGAGCTGGGGGGGCCCGAGCTTCTGGCCTCCTGTCGCTCCCAGACTCCTCTGGCTACTTAGAACGCGCCCTTTAAAATGCCACCACGGACAGCGCACGTGTCCCAGTGACGCCGGGCCACCAGCCGTGAGGCGCGCCTTTCACAGAGCACAAACTGGCCGGAATGCATCTTTAAGCGCAGAGCCAAGCTGAACAACGCGGCTGTGTGCAGCTATAGTTGCTCACTTTGCAAATCGCCACAATCTCCTGATGACTTCTGGGGTGGCTCGAAGCCTTCTTAATGCTAGGCTTTTGTTCATGGTACTTGCATACATTGTTAATGACAGAGTTCTTGAGGAATCTTTAAATGAATTAAAAGGTGCTATAGCTAATGCTAGAAATATAATTTTAAACCCGCGCTGTTGTAGATGAAACATCTGGTAATCTGGAGGAATGGCCAACTGTTTTAAAATCAATCTGTCATTCAACATTATCTGCACAAGTATTACTCAGTGGAAAGCTTCATTTAAATACTTATTAGGTACAGAAGCCAACAAACAGCAGGCCCTGTGAGCAGCTGCTCACTATCTCTGCTTCTGTAGACAGCCTCTTGTCCGTGCTTCCTAGCCTTCTAGTGAACTTCCATGCTGCAAGGCATGGGACCTTTAAAAGAAGGAGGAACCACTCTCAGATTGGAAAAACAGACTCTTCAGCCCCCAGCATTGTGTCTAGGGCCCAGTGTGCAAAAACCGATGCAGCATGTGGGCCAGAAAAACTGAGTAGTCCTCCAAGATTCTTGGATGCCACGTTGGTCGTGGTCCCGATCGCAGTGGGTCTCAAACGTCTCGTGTGCAGGAGGAAGGCGACTGGCTCAGGGTGCGTGGTCCTCGTGTTTGGACTGGCCCACCGCTGAGTCTTTGGTGACCGCGCCTTTACGAGGGGCGGAGTTGGGCGGGTACATCTCTCGTCTCCAGCCCCTCCTCCTTCCTGTTTCCTGCCTCTTCAGGTGAGCAGCTTTCGTGCGCCCCCTCTTCCTACTGTGCAGGTTTTCCTTTGCAGTCAGGCAGGTTTGGCACCTGGGTGCCCAATAAACCTTTCCATCTTTCAAGTTGTGTGTGTGTGTGTGCTGGGCCTTGGTCTCAGGGACAGGAAAGTGAGGAAAACAGCATCTCTTTATTATTATTATTATTATTATTATTATTATTATTATTATTATTATTATTATCTCAACATTGCCAAAAGGTCGTAGCTTTAATGCTTACCCCAAGTAAAGATAAGTTTCACACATAGGGAAGAAGGCTGCTTCCCCCCTTGCGGAGCCTCCCCGGGGCGATTCTGCTCACCACCCCCAGGATCCTTCTGATGTTCCCTGAAACCCGACAGGGGCTGAGCATGGAGGCCCCATCATGAAACACAAGAGAGTGTGCGTGTCTTGTCCCCGTGTCTTGTGCGCCTGTGTGGAGGAGTCACCAGGCGTGTTGCTTGCTGTGTCTGTGCGCACGTGAGCAGGAGTCCACGCGTGTGCACACGGGCTTTCTCCTGTCTTCTCGTCACCGCTCTGTTGCGCGCGCCTGGCCTGTTGGCTGCTCCTGTGTTGAACCGTTCTGCATGTGTGGCGGGGGGTCAGGAACGCCGAGGCCTCAGAGTTGCCCTGCACCAGCCGTGGATCCTGACATCGTGGATCTTGTCCCTTCACGATTTCTGAACTCTCCGCAGTGGCACAGGTGCACTTTTCTCCTCCCCTTCCCTGCGCCATTAAATAACTTTATAGCATGGGTCCTGTTTGGCAGATGCCCCTCCAACTGGGTTTCCAACTCAAGGCTTTGGCCAGACCCTCGGCTTTACCTCCAGCAGGGACCGAGCTGGGTGGCAAGAGGCCATGCCTGGGAATGTTCGTTCCCTTCAGCCTGTGTAGGAGCTGAGCCGCCTATGACAAAGATGCATGGCACTGAGGGGCACAGAGAATCCCAGGAGGCAGCCCCGAGGGCTCCTGCCACCCTCCTTCCTGAGTCTGAGGAGGCATGGATGAAGCCCCTCAGGGCCTCTCGGTGGGCTGCACACTGGGGCCTTAGGTCTCAGGGTCTGTCCCCTAGGAGGCCCTGATTCTCACAGCAAGATGTTCTCTCCTGACAAGTGTGGGCTGCCCTCAGGTGGTGGCACCCTGCTCTGTCTCTGCCACTACTAGTCAGAACAGCAGCCCCCTGGGCAGGTGTCATCCCTGCTCTGGAGCACCAGCGCCAGACGAAGCCCCTCCTGCCTACGAGCAGGTGTTTCCAGCTTCTGCTTTTCATGTTGCTTGGAAAGATGAGGCAGAGATGAAAGAACGCGATGCTCTTTCCTTCCCCTGCTGTCTTCAGGTTGATACACTCCTGGTGAGGAAATATGGGGATGTAGATATAGATATAGATATAGATATAGATATAGAGATATACATATATACATACATATAGATATACATATACATATATATAGATATAGACATATATCTCCAACAATGCTTTCCAACCCATGTTTCTTACAAGTTGAGATAAAACAGCTCTATTAACTAAACTGAGGCATGAGAACTGTTCCACTTCCAGACCAGTTGGTGCCCCTCAGTGCTGAGAGGCAGCACTAAGGATGACTGTGGACATGACCTGGGTGTGGTGGCACACACCTGTAATCCCAGCACTTGGGAGGCTGAAAGCAGGAGGATTCCTAGGCGTCCTTTCTGTGCAGTGAGTCCCTGTACACCCTGCACTAAATGCATAGAAGTCACTGTGGACAAGGGGATTACTTGGGTCTCTTGCAGGTGCCTGGTGAGTTTGGGGAGGACAGGGTGGCCGGCTGGATGCTGGCTGGTAGGGTTTTACCAGCCTGGCTTCTGTCCTTCCAGAGGAGTTGATTTGTTGGGCTTCTGGGATCATCACAACAAACATGTTGGTAAAATGCTACTTTTTTTTCTCGCAGGAAGATTCTAGCTGATTCCGGAAACAGAGCTGGGCTGCAGAGCATGCGTGCGTGTGTGTGTGTGTGTGTGTGTGTGTGTGTGTGTGTGTGTAGATAGCAGAGTCAGTTGGTGTGAAGCACAGGCATAGAAAAGCACGTCATTACCCCCAGGCCCACTGCTGTGGCCAGCACTGAGCTCTAGGAGCAGTGACTTGGCCCAGGCGATGCCACAGGGACAGCTCAAAGCTTTCTTCTGGGGAAGCACAGAGGAGAAGCCACTCGGTGAACCCTCCTGGGCGGGGATAGGGCCTGCCTGCCCAGAAGCCGAGGGCAGGACGCGTGTCAGAGTGCCACACCGTGATGGCTTCTTCACGGATCCACGTGCCGCTGTGCCTGTGGCCTGCACGTGGGTAGCACTGTCCTCCTGGCAAAGCCTCACTGCCAGAGTTTTCCTCTCCAGGACGATGTGAGGTAAGAATCCCATCATGGAGAAGACAGCTACTCCAAGCAGAGACGAAGCATTGGAAAGGGAAGTTTGTTTATCCAAGAAACATGAAGGCCAGGAGAAGCTTCATACAGTATAAAGCAAAAGAGAGGAGCTTACAAGCAATGAATATAACCACGCAGAAGGTTAAGATGTAAATAAAAGTAAATAAATAAACAAATTCATGCCTTCCCAGGATGAACAGCCCTGGTAAAACCTCTGTACTCTGATCTAGCTCAGATGATTGAACCACTGCATTTCAGTGGTCTGGATGAAATCTGCTAAAATCTGAGGTTGCCTCCTTGAATAAGATGAGGTCCCAGGCATCCCGTGCAGGGACAACTCAGGAGAGGCGTGGCTCTCGGCTGTGCCAGCATGGGCGTGACCGAGAGGGAGCTGAGGAAGGTGGGCATTGAGCAGCTAGAAGCAGAAGACAAAAGAAGGCCTGCAAGGTATGTGCAGGCGCGACAGAAGGGCAGTGCCGTTGACAGCTGCCTTTCAGGGATGCACTGGGGACTTCAGCCAGGGCACTGAGGCAGGAACAACACAGAGAAGACAGCCAACCTGGAAGACCTGAGCAAGATTGTCTTTATTAACAAGGGTGTGGCTGCCCAGGTAGAAAGGGAGGAATATCCAAAAAGAGTTTTGGAATTGAAAGATTTTAACAATATTATAAAATTCAATTTCAGTACTTTAGCAATCAGTGGGATTTCCTTTTAATGAGCCATTATTGATTAAAAATAGCAGTTTTTTTTAAAGTATCATATACAATGGCACTCTAAACCAGTACTTAGGGTTGGAGCACTCAGGAATAAATTTCAGAAATTATGTGGAAATTGTTCGTATTAAATTGCAAAAGAGGATTGCTCATATATGGGGATCTTTTTGCTATTTTGATATCATTTTTTTTTCCCCCGAGATGGTCTATGAAGCCCTTGCACACATCAAGACAAACATATTCTACAAGGCATGTAGAAAAGTTAGGACGCTTGGGTCACCGAGATAGCTCAGTGGACTAAAGTGCCGGCTTAGACCAGCTTAGGCAAGCACAGGGACCACTGTTTAATTCCCCACACTACATGCCACATCAGCCCTGCCTCTGACCTGGTCAAAGAGTTCAGGCATGGTGGCACAGACCTATAATCACAGTGCTAGGGAGGCTGGGAACAGGAGGATCATTGCGAGTCCAAGCTGCACAGTGAGACCCTGCAACAACCAAATACATCTTTTTAGTGTACGGGGTCTCTAGGGTTTCACTCTATGTAGGTTGGACTTATAGTGGTTCTACTGTTTTAGCTTCCCAAGTGCTGGGAAAGAATTATAGGGGCATGCCACCACGTCCAGCCTCAGTCTTCATCTCAGCATGCCCCTGGGGGTGAGACCAGCCCAGCATGCCAGGGATCGAACCCCGGCCACTGCATTGTGCCTAAGCAGGTGCTTCAGTCCACTGAGCTATTTGCCAAATGCATTTTTTTTAAAAAAGAAAGAAACGTAGGGGAGCTAGAGAGAGAAGGGCTGCCCATGCTAGCCCTTCCGCATGGACCTTGTTGTCTTATTGGGTCCGCCCGGGGCCAGGGATCTCAGCAGGGACACAAGTATCTGACCTCAAGTGGAAGATCCTGAGTTCCATCCCCGGTACCAGTAAAAAAGAATCTACAATTATCAGGTCCAGCTGATGCTGTCCCAAACTATCTTGCTGGCTGGGTTCAAGTCGTGTCACCAGCCACCTCATTTCTCTCGGCAGCCTTCCATCCCCTTTACCCCATAAGGCGGCACAGTCACTGTCTGTCGGGATCAGGACTCGGCCGTGTTGGAGAGGTCCGCACTCGGTCTCCCTCTCCTAGCATAGGCTCAGCGTCACCAGTCACCATGGAAACAGAACCGATCAGTCCAACAGAGTCTGCATTTGTTAGTTTGGGCTAAGCAAAACGTCTCACCAGCCCGGTGCTGCTGCTGCAACCACTTGGAACACGGTCCACTGATACCATAAACACAGAACAGTGTGGCCCTGTGACAAGGCGCTTGGGGCCGTTCCTCTAACATGTGGTGCAGACCGGTGTCTGGTCTGCGGTCCCCTTCTAGCTAGTTCCTCAGGAGAGATGATACTACTGCTGTCTACACAGAATTTTCCTTAAATATTTCAAGCACTTTTATTCATAGTAAAAAAGAAAAAGTGTAAAATATACAAATAAGCAGCCTCCTCGCGATCTATTCATCCAGTAGAGGACTACTCACCAACTAACAGGGACAGGCTACTTCTTGAGTCACAGACAGACCTCGAAAACAGTCTGATGGATTGGATAAACTACGCAAAACAGTGAGGCGCCGGTAACGCACCCTTGTGTGGAAGGTGGTGCTCTAGCCAGAGGAGAGGTGGGGCTACCAGAGCCGCCATCCAAAGGGTCCTGGCTGCAGAGCTCAGGAGGGCCCTGCTGCAGTGGCGGGAAGCTCTGCAGCCTGAGGGCGGACTCGGATTCCAGGCTTCGTGCACTCACCAGGACCTGGGGTCCGCTCCATGAAGCTGGGTAACCACCATGCATGGTGAGGGAGCATCCGGGGGGTGTGCTGCCCCAAGCTGCAAGCTGGGGCGGGGCAAGTAGCCTGCCCCGAAGTGGAGATCGCGCCCAAGGCGGTGCCTTCAGAGAGCCCTGGCTTGCTTTTCTTTCTGCCTTTTGATTTGATTCATGTTGGAATAACCACTGTCACCCGTGCCTCAGCACGATGAAAAGTGTTCCCAGGCAGTGGCAGAACTGTGTTGGGAGACCGGATGCTGAGAAGAAAAGGGGCGCTGTACCGTCAGTGGGAATACCGGAGCGGAAGGAGCTGTGTGAGACCTGAGGTGCCCGAAAGACTTGTTCCAGAGAATACAACACGGAGGGAGAGGCCCCCCCGGGGGAATCGCGCATTCCTGAAGAATACGGCGTGCGTGAGGGGAGCAGACAGGGCGGCCTGGCCCAGTCCCCACCCGTGGGGAGCCAGCAGAGAGAGCATAGTACAGGGCCGGAAGCACCAGGCCACCACAACCAAGTGCCTCGTGGGAGAAAATGAGAAGAAATGAGTACTATTAAGGGAAAACATGTCAACGTGATCTTTCTATACAGCCTGATTCTTTTCCAGGGCAATTTCAGGAACAATGCCTGTTCCTATCAATTGCCTCTGTGTTTCGTCTCATTTCCTCTTACTAATCCACGGCACTCTTATTTTTAGAAGCCGTTTATTTGCCTGCAAAATAAGAATATTTATTAAATTTGCTATTAATTATAAAAATACCTGTAGCCAATTTTGAAACCATGTCATCGCTAGAAACTGTATGGATCTGTTTAGGGGGCTTCTGTTCCTTTGAAATGCGAGCATTTCACCCCAATCTCTTATCAAAGTCAGAAGATTTTGATTAGGAGCTCTTCTTTTCCATTCTCAAATATCTCTCTTCATGCAAAATCAAATTAATTTGCATAATTTACTTATGTATGTCTATGACTATTTGGCATGAAATATGAAATTGCATCTCAGAGCAAAGTTATATACATTATAGCTTAACAATGCTGTAATTAATGTAAATTCAAATGCATTAGTTAATTAATATATTCATACTGGAAAATCTTACATATCATTATATATGTCCTAGCTGCCTTTCTCTGTAGGCCAACATTGAGTTACAACAGTTCTTCTACCTAAGTGATATAGTACACATTCTACCAGTTTTTTGAATAGAGGATTATTCAGTGGTCCAGGATTCAGCAGTATGGATTTGATGAGCTAATAAGAAACAATTGTGCCTTCGTTTGTGTTTCCTTTCTGATTGAACTTCTCACTTTACCCTAGTTTTGCATTCACATGTAACCCTAGAAATTAATAGGTAGCTCCAGTGCCTTCCCTTGCTTTTTCCTGGGTGGTAACATCTTTCAGCGACCACACAGTGTCACAAGCAGGGTATTCCTCTAAGCCAAAGAAATGCCCCCCATGTGCCCACAGTGCCCACACTAACCAGAGTGGAGCCACACCCCCACCCTTGCACCCAGCTGCTGCTCAGCTGGACAATGGGAATGACTTCGCCATCTCTACAACATTTTCCCTCCGACGTGGCTCTCTGGAGACCCATCCAGGTGGCCATGTTGGCCTTCTGCATGCCTGTGCTCACTGTGGAATGCTGTCACAGGGGTGGGGACCACACTGGTCCCTTTGCTACTCACAGGATGCCCAGGCTGTCACTGTGTCTGCATCCCAGAGTGGTGCTGCTGTAGGCAAGCATGCATAGGCTTCTGTGTGAACACGTTTGTAGGCCTCTGGGCTAAGTGCCAGCAGCGCCACTCAGAGGGTGCACAGGATTTGCCAGTTTAGGAGATTAAAGAAACGCTGAGCTGTTCCCCAGGACCTGCGCTGCTTCACCTTCCCAGCAGCAGCCCTGGTGGCCCTATATTCAGGCCAGACTTTCATCTTATCATGGTCCAAAGGCCATGGGCACACTGCCAAGTTCAGAGCTGCCACTGGCTCTGGTGTCCCGCTGCAGTTGGAATGTGAGCTCTGTCATGGGCTCAGCGCCACCAGTGCCTTCCCTGGAGCTGTCTCTTCACATGCCCTGCCCGCTTCGGGGACAGTCTGTGTTGTTCATGATAGTTGATGGACGTATGCTTTCATATGTTCCCACAGTGTCAGTTTTCTGATCTGTGATTCACAAACCTGTTCCACCAGCCCGTAGCTTGTTTCTTTTCTACCTTTCCATGGAAACAGAGTTTCCATTGTGTATATACATTGTTTATCAGTTTTTGTTTTATAATTACAATATGGTGTCAATCCTTTAAAATTATTCTAACCATTCAGTTTCCTTGTCTTGCCATACAACCATCAGGGTCACCTTATCTGTGTGTACCAAGCCACACAGGGCTTTCCAAGACAATTCCAAAAGCCTGTTGTCAGTACTGCGAGCACTGCTAGCTTCGTAGGTGAATCTTTGGCTGGTACGAGATGTCCATGGCTATTTCTTCAGCATTTTGCTAGATTTCTATCCAAGTACATACAGAAGATGTTAGTGATTTTGCAAACTTGGTTTTTCTGCCAAGAAGTTTCTTCATACAAATCCTATCATCTTTCTATATGGATGGTTCTGTCTGCCTCATTAGGACAACTTTGTTTCAATTATTCCTTTATTTCCCTGGCTGTAAACATGTTCCATATGCTGAATAAGAAAGGGGAGAGTGACTGTTCTCCTTTTTCAATCATAGGCATGGCCTGGAATACTTCTCACCGAGTGCCATTCTAGATACAGACATTCTGACAGATACTTCTTTCAATTTAAGCATGTTTCCTGTTGATTTATGGCTTTCTTAGTGTTGTATCCTCAATAGATATTGAATTATTTCAAATACTGTGGTCATTGGTTGATAGGATTTTATGTTTGATTTTTATTCCTTGTCCTGCTAGTAAGGGGAATTACAGTTACAGTGAGAAATTCAAATAAATGTTCACAGCAAGATTCACATGACTCTAAATTAAGTAGGAGGGACAAATCATTATGCTGAGTATATGCATGATCCAGTGCAGCCTCCAGGGCCCTCTCTGTCCGAAACACTGCATCCCCAGTGAGAAGTCACCCCTACTCCCTGGGGACAAAGCCCTACACGCGCCCTGAGTCTGACATCCTGTCCATAAGCACAGTTGTTCTGATGCCTCATGCCCTTGAGACAACTTGTTCACTGACCTTTGTGTCTCTTCCCTCAGTTGTCACAAAGCCACCAAGGCTTACTGCTGTCACCTCACCCCTGTTCTTTCCTTCTTAGGATGGGATTCTGTCACAGGAGCTCCACACCTCAGGGTCCCATTGTCCCATTCAGCACCTTGGCTTAACAACAGATCAATTTCCATTCTGTATTTTGTTTATCTCTGCTCTAATCTTTTAATATTTCTTCCATCTCCTATCTTAGAGTTCAGCTCTATTTCTTTCTCTCCGGTGCTCTTCTGTGCAATGTTAAAATGCAGTCTGTGATGGTTCCTCTTTGCTTTCTGTATTTGTAGCTGTCCATAGCATGGGATCCCCCCTACTTGGTGTGTTGTGTTCATTCACTTCTAGGCATTTGTTACACTCCTTGGAGATTTCTCTGGGCTTACTTACCATGTTTTTTGTTTTTAACTGATTGTCTTATTAGTATGTGTTTGGGTGTTCTCCTGATAGCTGATGTTACTGATTCTAACTTTATTCCACTTTGATTGGAGAAGATAGTTTGCATTATTTCAATGTTGTGAGTTTATTTTGGCTTGCCTGGGGCCTGGCCTGTGGCTCACCATGGAGAAAGTCCTGTGCGTGCTCTACAGAGCCTGCGCATGGTGGCTCCTCGGTGGACGGTTGTACATACATCATCAAGGTCTGGTTGGTGCACAGCAGTTTGTATTCCTTTCAGACTTGGCCCCACTGCTGTGTGATTGAATTCCTGAGAACAATTTCAGGTTTGTCAGGAAGTCTGACAAGGTAGGTGGAGGAGGAGACAACAGAAGAGGTAACAAATACACAGAACGTGTCCCAAGCACAGACAGGACAAGCGTGGCCCCGGTGTGTGCAGAGAAAGACAGAAGTGACCATGCTGTGTTCTGAGTCTTGTGGATGTTAATTTTGACCTTGAGTGACCTTCATCAATGCACGTTGTAAAATGGACCTTCGTGTTGGGGAAGAAAACCCCCGCTCCTGAGGAAGTGACATCAAACCCATTCACAATCCCGTAGGTGAGGTTTTTGGCTGCTGTGGTATTTTTATGAATACTATCATGAGGCCCTCTTCAGAAGCCCAAGAGCACCGCGCTTGATAAAAATCAGTCATCTCTAAGAGCCTCGCTCAAATTCAGAATGATATTTAGCAGGCTTTAGAGTTCCAAAAATATGTCTGAATATAGATTTTTCTCCCCTATTTCTTTTGCTATTTGTGTTCTGATTATTTTCTGCCCGGGGCAACTGTACTACCCAAGGATCCCAGTGCGCTGGAGCCCTGCGGTGGCCTCTCTGGCTCCCAGTTGTTCTCTAGGACTATTTTAATGCATGTCATCAATCATGAAGGAAAGTTTCTGTTTTGAAACAAATAGAAGCCATCACACACAAGGGTTTCTAAAGTCTATTCTACATAGTCGGATGCTTGCAAATCTCTGGCTCGTTTAAACTTCAGAGTTTCGGAATTTGCCTAGGTAGCAATGTAACATCATGTGCGTCTATACAGTGATAGACAAGCTGTGCCTGCAAATTAAGCCAAGGTACGGATTCTCAGTGAGAGGAAAAGATATTATATTTCCTGTGTTCATGCTGCCGCATGAGAAAATCACATCAGGCCACTTAGCATTCTGTGTAAAGTGAAACGCTTAATAGCTGTGGGCCTCCGGGACAGCACCTTTCCCTCCATAACTGGATGATCTGCAGATTAGATTAGCCTCTGCGCCACTGGGGACTGTGGGAGGAAAAGCTATTTGCGTCCTCTCCCGAGCTGCCTCTGTCCTTGCAGGTTATGTCACCGGTCGCCATAAGGCCTATTTTGGAAAGTTTTTTGAAACAGGAGGAATGTGTGGCATAAAACGGAAGAAGGATAGAATAAAGGAAAGGGGAGAGGGACAGGGAGAAGGCAACGGGGATGGAGACAGAGAGAGAAAAGAGCGAGAGAACAATCTAGAGAGCTGTGTTGGCAGGATGGGATGTGCAAGCCATGCATGGGCGCGTTAGGTAAGCCAGAAAGGGACAGGGATGTGGGCTAGGGTGACGGCCCTGGTCAGTGCCAAGGACTGTGTAGAGAAACGACAGATTAGGTGAAGCGTTCTCCTCCTCCTGAGAAGGTGCCAGTGTCCTCACCGCGCAGGGAATGCCCTGCCTTTCCGTGGAGGAGGCTCGGGCTGGCACAGTGTATCCACTCTCCTGCGGGTTGAAAGAACTGGCCCGCCTCACCCTCTTAATAGAATTTCCATTTCCTTCCCCATGAAAGAAAGCCCAAAACCAGGGAAGAGGCCTCTTCTTTGTTTCAAGAGATTTGCTGATTTTAATAAATTAGACTGACAAGAAATGTTAAATGATTTTCACAATTATTCTAGTCTACAAGTGTAAATGTGACTGAATTTATTTTCGTGTGTCATTTTTCCCAGTCCCTTCCCTAGGCTTTTTATGGTTCTTTTGAAGGTTCCAATTAATGCAACCCCTTAATTCTTTGTAATTGGGAGTAGAATTTATTGCTCTTTCCCCCTGCCTCTCTTAATCTCCTTTATTAATTTAATTAAACAACTGATGTTAATGAACTTATAGTTTAAGTTCTTCTCAACCCAGCCATAGTTCATGTGTATTTCAGGGGGAACTCGAGGCTCATGGATTTTCCCTGTGAGTCCATATGTATTTGTAGGGCACTAACTGCAGGGATCTGAGCCCTCAGCATTGGGCTATGGACCATCCCTGCCCCTGAAGGATGAGCCGGCTCTCCAGTGCCTGCTTCCTCTGCAGTTATGCAGCCAGGCACACAGGATGGGAGGGGTGGTGAGCACTTTCCCAGCAGGTGCACACAGGTCTTATGAGGGTGTGAGCCGGGTAGGCAGGTCCCCACAGCTGTCTGAGGAGAAGCCAGTGGCGCCTTGGGGTTGGAAGATAACCCTAAGTGTGGAGTGTGGCCCAGGGTGCACAGAAACCACTAGATGCCAGGTTTTCTGCTGTGATCCCCTTGTGGTTCCTGAAAGCTGTTTTCCCAAATGGTGGCAGCCAGGCTGGTGAAAGGCAGGAGCTGAGGACGGTTGATGGATTCTCAGCCAGGGGCCAAGGTGGCTGTCCCTGAGGGGCGCTCGCGGCACCATTGTGTGCTCCTTCGTGCACCCGTTTGTGTAAATGCCAGCTCACTGGCTCTGGGGAGTGCCTCCCTGGGTTCTGCGAGGTATTACCTGCTCCCTCCTCCAGAGCAGCCATGGGACACCAGGTGGCCTCTGCACCTGAGCTGCTGCCCCTCTGCACAGCTGACCCGAAGCACCACGCCCCAGCATCCCCAGACTTCTGCAGGAGGGAAGGTCCTGACGCTTGCGTAGCTCTGGCAAACACCTAGAAGTCTCCACAGCCCCACTACTTCTTGTTACAAATATTAAAGTTTGGAGCACAAGCTCTGGCTTCTTTTGCAGCAGCAAATGCAAGGCAAATTAATTAGTGTTTTCCTGCAAAGGAGATAAACACTGCGCAGCTCTCACTCTTTATCAGGCCAACGCACTCTTTGGCTGTTTTCTTTCTTGGTCATATTTCTTCTCTGCAATCTTGGTTAAAACAAAGAAAAGAATCTAAATGAATCTGAGTAACTATGCTTCAAGAGGAAGAAAATTCCTTTTATGCTTCTGAAGCTCTAATTGGAAATCGGTGACATAAAAACACAAAGCGTCAACAACAACTGCGTGGTTGCTCACTCAAGGCCACCCACTTGGAAGGGCGTCAGCTCTTCTTTGTCACATATTTTCCACAGCAAGTTCCTCTTCTCCAGGGAATTCAATATCATGCCTTATTGCTTCAGAAACATCAGAAAACCAAAGTAACGTGAGGAACAGGAGCCGGGGCTTTGATTTCTTGCCCACTGCTCGGGAGCAAGTTTGAATCTGACCAGCCCTAGAAGCAGATGTACACATCGATGGGAAGATGGGTTGCAGCAGGAAGCCCATGAGAGGGCTTTTGTTTCTGTTCATAATTTCATGGCTGGGGATTTAGCCCATTTCTCTGGTCTTCCCCATGCGTCTTCAGACATCACGCTTTCATTCCTAATGTGAGAGGTGTCTGTCTCACTCGAGTTCTCACCATCCTCCCTTCCCTGGCAGCCGTGACTGTGTGAATGGCGTCCCTTGGCATATGTGCCCTACGCAGCACGTGCCTAAGCCTATGGTGTTGCCCTGCTCACACCTCAAAATGCACCTGAACACCCAAATCTTTTATATCATTAAAAGCGTATTTGGTATAGTAGCTTTGGATCAACCAAGCCGAAGAATAAAGCTGCATAAAACAACCTTATTGCTTTCTCGCATGACCACACGCACAGAGATCGGCAAGAGCAATCAAGTCTTCAGCTCAGAAACACAAGTGCATCTTTCATTCTTATCATTTCCCATGGAAGCTTCTCCTCAAGAAGGCTTGCCAGCCCCCTACTCTCGGGGACTATGGAGGCGGGTTTTCTGCCCAGTTCCACTCCTGGTCAGTGGCTTCAGCTCAGGCCACACAATCAGCTGGCAGCATGGGCGTCTTCCTCACTGCACAGCTGGGTCTCCAGAGGGTGACTTGTCAGGGCTGGAAGTGAGTTCAGTTTGGGCTTGTTTGTAGCAAAGCTCACAGCCCTGTGGGCCAGCACGTGGGTCCCGCCTTCCCGCTTGTGCCTTGCAGTTTGTAGACACAGAAGAGCGCGTTAGCACTGATGCAGCAAGGTTGCCAGAGGTAGAAGCGCCCCCGACTGGAGCCAAGCAGAACTCTCTCCCCGGAAGGTCCACAAAGGAGAGATCTGGACCTCAACACCAGGAGGTTTTGACTCACAGACAGCTGCCCCTGCCCTGAGGGATGGCCTCCCTCTCACAGAGGCAGGAATGCCCTCGTTCACAAAGCATTCTGCAGGAGGAAAATCAGCTGCCGAAGAAGCAGAGGCCATTTGAGCCGCCCAAGAGCTGCGGGCCATGAGGCTCCTAACTAGGTCTAACTGGGCGTGAGAGTCTAGGGAACGCAGAGCGGGTGAGACTGCAGGGGAGGAGGGGCCACCGCAGAGCTTCAGGCCACCAGGGGTGCGGGTGTGAGGGCCCCGGCACAGGGCAACCCCGAGAGCAGGTGAGAGAACAAATGTGATGGAAAGGAAAAACCTGACAACCTCCATGTGCAGTTTAGAGCTATGGAGCTGGAGACTCGGAGTTCGCCTGCAGTGGTGGGGACGCCTGGGTGGCCCAGCGGTCAGCAGGGGAACGAGGCAACACTGTCGCAGGCTACGCTGCCTCGGGGTCTTCCCTGTTCCTCTTGCTCAGACCATAAGCAGCCTCCCACAGGTGCCTGGGATTGAAACGCAGCCGACTCCCCTCAGGCTCCCAGCTGCGTGCGGCATCCTGCAGGAATCTCTGCTCCCCACGAGTGGCCTGAAGACGTTCATTTCTGAAACACCTCCCTCAGAGGCCTCGGAAGGGTGACTTTCCTCCGTCCTCCTGCCCTGATTGCTCTGCAAGGAAAGCAGACTCCGAAATAGCCCAGGAAACTCTAGGAGGCCAGTGGAGGCTGACATGTTGGGTTTGTTTACCCATCCCAGTGTGCTTATCTGACTGGGGAGACTTCCGCCTCCATTACTGACAACTGAACTCTCTTGAGGTTTGGAATTCTGGAGCCACTGACGGCTCTGTCCTACTCCTTAGTCCCTGAAGAAAATTAAACATTCATGGGTGACCTGGGACCTGGAGTGAGGGCAGGTGGCCAGGCTGTGGGTGCACAGTGCCCTTTGTTCAGAGTGGACACTCTGGAGGTCCAGGGGCTGAAGGAAAGCAAGAAACTAAGCATACATTTGCCTGGCCACTTACACGAGCCACAGAAGCCACAGGTGAATGCCCTGAGAACTGGATGCAGGAAGTGAACGGAGCGTGCCACTGAAGCAATCAGGCTTAAGTCCCACCCCCAGGGAGTGGGTTAGTTTTAAAATAAGCCACTGTGGTAACCTGGGGTTGTTGCAAGCAGGAGTAGCCAGAAGGGTTGCTCATGGTTTGCATGGCTGCCACGGTATGAGGACAGAGTCCAGGGAGCATCTGTCACTGACCTGTGTCCACAACCTACCTCGTGTTTTTAAAAGAGCCCTACTAAGTTGCCTAGGGTGGCTTTGATCTTGCAGCCACTTGCAACCTGAGCTCTGCTGGGCCCGCCTCTCCTTCCCCAGGTGCCGCATGGCCCTGTTTATACCACCCAGTGTCGCTTCCTGGGAAGCTTCATGAGATGTCAAGCTAGATGACCAAGTCGTTCTGGAGCCACTGAGCTACATTAAATGTCACAATATTGCAGATAGACTGATAATTGCTTTCATGTAGGTATTTGCACAGCACGGGCATTTTCTTGCAAGGAAGAGCCTTCAGAATGGAAGTTATAAACAGCAGCCAGTGAACGCCAGGCTACGTCACACCTCAGGCCTTCTGCATCGGTTAAATGAGAGAATGTGTTCAAGTGCTTGCTACGGGGAAAAAATAGCTGTCTATACCTTCCCCTTTCTAAGAATAGGTGTCAGGCAGAGTGTGGAAAGCAGAGCAATGTCACCAGCGCTGGAGTCCAGGTGGACCTATGTCTGCTTCCCTTCATCAGATGTACGTGTGAATCAGGATGAATCACAAGTGAGTCACCTGGCACATACCTGCCCGGGACAGGAAGGCTGTGTTGGCTGCACAGTGTAGGAGCCCAGGGGCGCCAAGCCACACACATGGGGCGGCTGGGAGCTGGATCCGGAGCCGCACACAGGGTCCTCTTCTGCACTTGGTGTTTTCCAGATTGATTTCAAAGCAGGGGACTTTCATGGAGAATGGATCCACCTCAACAGGATGTGTCTCTGGTCACCAAGAGAAACCATTCCTACAGTGGTTCTCCAGAAGAGCCGTGCAGTCCCCGGCAGACTGGGCCACCTGAGCAGGACATGTCCAGCTCCCACCCCCCAGCCCCGCCAGGGTGCTGCTCTTGCCCACCTCCACTGGCAGCAGCCACTCATACAAGCGCAGCAGGCCCATGGCCCCAGTGAAGCGTGCCTTGAGGTGGCGGCAGCCCTGTGTGTGGCGCTGGGGCTGGGGAGATGTTTCACTTCTATGCCACTTTCTACCATGGCTTCATACCTGTGAGCCCCACACTGAAGAAAAGGGTACGAATCCCCCAGGGACTTGAGCTGCATCTCAGGAGCAGACAGCCCTAGCAGGTGTTTACAATGTCTCAGGATTACAACGTGGTCTAGAGGTAATGCAGGCATATGTGGGATGTAGCCCGGAGCACACAGAAGGGAGTGGGACACCAGGGACCCACACGGGACCCAGAACACACACGCCGTGGGTCCTTCCTTGTGCTTTTGTCTGTCCTGGGTGTCAGTTAGCTCCAGAGAAGGCTGACTCCGTGTTCCCTCCACACCTTGGCACCCTTACTGCCGCCGTTACACCACTGTGCTTGTTAATCTAAGCTGTTGCTGGGTACAATTTAAGTTTTGCTAAGCATGCTGGAGGCAATTATGCAAGGGAGCGCTGTAGGTGGTAGCCAGTGACAACAGCGACCTGGTGACACAGGAGGCACTGCTGTCACAGAACCCTGCAAATGGGACACCATAGGCCATCACTGCATTTCCACCTGCACTGGACCCTTGCATTTAGAGGGTGGAACTGCCATGAGGGACCTAAGACAGGATGAAGATGAAGGAAAAAAGAAGAGGACAAAGCCCAGAGCCAAGGGCTTCCCATGTGAGGAAACGCCTGTGAAGCCAATGTGGCATCAGACTTCAGACCCTACCGTTCTCAGGATTATTTGAGATATAAACACAATGTTTTATATGTCAAAGTTTAATCTGCGATGACTTAGATACAAGCTCTTAAAATCAGGGCATATGTTCCATTTTTCTGACAACAGTTTAAATTACATTCACAAAACTCATCTCTGTATAAAATATTGATTCTTGTATGTGTGTGTGATGTATATTTTGGTGTACATGGGATCAATTTACATGTACATGTATATCTATGTACATACAGATACAGGTGTGATATTAAACATCAGTATGAGCGATAATTATGTATTTATGTACAGAGAATTTTGCACATGTATATATATATTTCTTTCCTCTCATTCACACAGGCCCTTGATTTTGTGATGTCCTCCACTGCTATTACTCACTGTCACACATTATTATTGTAGAAGGCTATCACATGTTAGTTTTCAGTCAAAGTTGAATAACTCAATTTTAACTGTAATATTACAGTTATCACCCAATCACTGCAGCTTTTTTTTGTTGCCCTAAAGAAATAGAACTAACAAATGTGGTTTCAAAATATTCATGTTGAGGGGCTGGGGAGATAGCTCAGTAAAATAAGCACTTTCCTGGCAAATGCAAGGACCTGAGTTCAATACCCAGTCCTGAAAAAAAATAAAATATTCATGTTGAGCAACATATTAAATTATAATTATGCTTGTAGTAATTAGGAATTTGTCCATTAAAAGCTTTACAACTAAAGTATTCTGTTTATTTGAAGCTATACTACAGAATATTTAAGTCACTTTTAGATATACACCATTTAAAGAGAAAACATTTATAGAGATTTGAAGTATGCTCCGTAGCAGAGGTGCCCATCAGAGAATAAGGCTGCAACAGGAAATCATAGATGGGAGATAAGATATTCACCCCAAATATTTGGGGAGAACCGCTAACATAGGCATTGCTCCTCATAGGATTATGTTTGAGACCTACTTGTATTTGAAATTGCATATAAAACTTAAAAAGTTTAAAAGATGACTGTTATAATGCATAAGCGTTTGTCTATGGGGTTATTTTATTTAAAATACTTGAGTGAGGGCCGGTGAGATAGCTCAGTGGACTAAGTGCCTTCTTAGGCAAGCACTGGAATCAGGATTCAATGCCCTGGACCAAATACCATGTTGGCCCTTGTCTTACTTACTTTTACTCATTGCTGGGACAAATACCCACCACTCAAAATGAAGGAAGCAAAGGTTTATTTAGCTCACAGTTACTGGAGGTTTCAGTCTGTATTTGGCTGGCCCAAGGCTGAGTGGAATAGAGCAGAGAGCATCCAGTTCATGGCAGCAGAACAATCAGGGGAGCAGAGAGCCAATGTCTGTCTCTCTGTCTCTCTTTATATTACATTCAGGCTCTCTGCCTTAGGCCACACCAATAATCTCAGCCAAACTCAGACAGATAACCCAATCAGTACTAAAACACATAATCCCAGTGGATCAAGAATCAAGTAATCCCAGCAGTACTCAGACCCATAGTCCCATCAGTACTAAAACACATAATCCCAGTGGATCATGACTCAAGTCTCAAACTCTAGAAGTCCCCACCCCATGATTGCATGAGGCTTTGGGGGGACAACTAGACATAAACCATAGCAGCCCTGCTCCCTGGCAAGGTGGTGTACATCTGTGATCCCAGTGCTGGGTAGGCTGGGACAGGAGGATCACTATGAATCTGACCTGTGTCGTGACACCCTGTACCAAATACATTAAAATAAATAATAAATAAACTTGAGTGTTCGGAGCAAACTTCACAAAATTTAGTAACGTTACTTTTATGAGAGGTGAGGAAGGAAGGAAGGAAAAAGAAAAAGAGAAAAGAAGGGTAAAATGGAAATAAACTCTGTAAATAAGAAGTGGGAGAGAACTGGAATGGAGGGGAGGGGAGTAGGAAGAGAAGAGGGAACAGGGTGTGTCGTGTGCAGGTACAAATTCCCCATGAGGAATGTGACCAATACGTACATTTGAATTGTACCAATAAACTGAATAAAGATATTACTTGAGTTTAGTTCTAATATCAGGAAAGATAAAGTATAAATCATTTGTGTTCATCAACGATAAACACTTCACATCTTTGAAGTATACCTGTGGAGAATAAATAGGGATTATATCAACCATTGCTTTTGTGAGCATTATATAGGTAATAATGATGTTGAGATCCATCACTTCAATGCAATTACTAATTATTTTTCAGCTTAATATTAGTTAGGGTTCAGAATAATACCACTTATCTGAGGGACTCCAGTCAATACTATGGGGGTAATGTTTCTTAGACTAATGATTCTTTTCACATGACTCGTGCTGTTTCTTTCCATTTCTGTAAAGGCCTAGGTACTGTGCTAGATTGGCTGCCTTACTGGTAAATGAACTGTCACCTCCCTAGGGGACCCAGAGCTGCTCAAGAGAGGCAGGGTGACAGCTTCCACAAAGAGAAGTGAGGGCAGATATTATTATTGTTGTTGCTGCTGTTACAATTATTACTATAATTAATTTTATCTTTACCAGAAACGCTGCTATCACACAGCTATACGGCAGGGCAGCTTTTGGAAGGTCCACTTTATGATACACACATCAATATTTCCCATTCTGATTCGGTGTCTTCTGATAGCGACTGCTTTCTGACCCTGTTGCCTTTCTCTTACTAAAGAAAAGTTAACTCAAGTTTACTAAAGAAATGAAGTTTACTCATTGCTTTGTGTAGATGTTTTGTTTTGAGTGTATGTATTGCAGAAGGATCTCTTTGAGGTTTTTTTTTTTTTTTTTTTTTGGTAATTTGTTGCTTTAGCATGTTTCCTTGTGCAGCCTGGCTGGCATTTCAGGAAGTGGAGAGTAATGAGCAGGGCCAGGGACAGCTGTGGTCTGTTGCTGAAAATCCCAGAAAGCTGGGATGGAGGAGTCCTGGAGAGCTGGGACTCCAGGTAATGGACGGCAGCTTCACCTGTGGACTCTCTGGTTGTTGCTTTCTGCCTTGCTTGGAATGCTAATGGTTGACCCCTGGGTGAACTCCATGATAGAAAAGGCATGGGAAGTTAATGGAGATCGTGGTCACGTTCATGACTGAGCACATGGTCCTCCTTTGCTGAAGTGATTGTGCACGAGATCACGCTGACTACCCTAAGTAAAGCTGATTTGCTCCAGGGGTTCATTGCTCACTGACGGCCGAATCCCAGCGAGTTCCCTGAGCCACCCTCATCAGGTCTTCTCATCATTCCTTTTGGAACCAACCCATATCATACAACACACTGTGCTCAATTTATAATGTGTGCACAGTCAGCAAAGACTGTGGAGGTTGTTTCCTCCCAGAAGCATTATTATTTCATGTGTGCATTTATGCTTACAGCTCAACTGGCTTGATCTTATAGGCCCTATGAGTGTAGGGTTAAGAGCTGTTTCCCCTGCTTGGGTTTCCAGTCAGCCTGCCATGGCGAGGTGAAAAGCCTGAGCCCCTCCCTCCAGGGCACTGCAGTGGCTTAGTTTTAAATCTAGCATCTAAATCTGAGTGGGTTTTTGGACTTCTCTTTGTTACCGTTGTCTCTTTCATTGGACTAACAGCACTCAAGCCCTGCCTTAACGACTACAACATCACAGTCAGGTGCAGCAATAGGTGGTGTTAAGATCCTGGTTCTGTTCTATTTGAAGACTGCCTTGGATGCTCCTGGTGCAGACCAACACGCCAGAGTCTGTCTTAGGCACAGACGCTTGCAGGCTTCCTCGCTGGCTCCACAGCGCAGGCCAGGATGCGAGTCACTCCCGGAACTTTCTCGCAGTTCTCCGAGTGCATGCCAGGGTCTGTCTACCAAACAAATTGGGCTCATTCTGCAAAAGGCATTGTGAAGACCCACTCACCCTGAATGCAGACAGTGACTCCTCCCTGGATAAACGGTAATGTCTGACAATTCCCTATTGCATTTTTTTCCTCTGAATTATGATCCAATCTTCATTTTTTTTATTTACTGTGAAGAGATACTGGATAAATTAGAAAAGCTGCTTTCTTAAAAGATCTTTCAAAACCCCTGCAGGTTTAATATCAACTTGTGGTAGTGTGATTATTAGATTTAAATTCTGTAGAAAATGAGCTTCTTGTTAGTTTACTGGTTTTGAACTCATAAATCCCTTTCATTATACTTTTTTGTTAAGATTTAGCCTTCTCATGAGCATCTGATGCACTGCCAAACAGCTGAGCTCACTGGGACCTACTAGTGTATATTTTTTAAAGTATGAAATGCAGTCAAAAGTAACGTTCTGTTTGCACTTCCACAATGAAAACTGGGATGGAACCTGTGTTCAAGCACCTACACTGGCCATAATCTGGGTATGCCCAGAGCGCTTCGCGACTTC
The DNA here is from genome assembly GCA_004027915.1 of Capromys pilorides. Classification (NCBI taxonomy): domain Eukaryota; kingdom Metazoa; phylum Chordata; class Mammalia; order Rodentia; family Capromyidae; genus Capromys; species Capromys pilorides. The sequence goes on along the minus strand of PVKN010000043.1, from coordinate 47,094 downwards.
CTTGATAATCTTTGTATCGAAACATTTAAAGACATTTCAAACACATAGGCTGGTAAAGGCTGAAGCCGGAAGGAAGGAAGGACGGAAGGACGGAAGGACGGAAGGACGGAAGGACGGACGGACGGACGGACCACACAGTTCCCAGGAGATACACTGCGGCAAGCTCAGGCTGGCTAGCCGCTGGGGAGACAGGACAGGAGTCACGGCCTCCCTCACGTGACACTCACATTTTCAGTCGGAGCCATTCCCATGCCTCCGCTGGGACAGACAAAACCGCTAACCACACCTGTCCGACCTTAGCATCGTTCTCTCATTGACTCCATCCAGTTCTCCAGGTCAGGGCAGACAGAGGGTCACAGGCACTGAAGAGAAAAAATGAAATGCCCAGAGAAGTTAGCAGGCACTGCAGGCGGGGCGGGGGTTAAGGGAGTGGAGTGAGGGCAGGAGCAGGTGGGGGTGAGGGGCATGGTCAGGGCAGGAGCAGGTGGAGTGAGGGGCGTGGTCAGGGCAGGAGCAGGTGGGGGAGGGGCGTGGTCAGGGCAGAAGCAGGTGGGGTGGGAGGGGCGTTGTCACAGACAGGAGCAGGCAAGGCTGGCAGTGGGAATCTTGAGCCAGGCGGGCTGGTGAGGCAGAAGCAGCAGCAGCCAGGCCCCAAGCACCAGCAGGGAGGACGGGCACGGGTGCGCGCGCGCCTGGATCTGGTACCCACTGCGTGCTCGCAGCCCTCTCCTTGAAGTCCCGCGGTCGCCAGAGCACGCCTGAGGCATCCTGAGCCACTCTTCAAAGAGAGGCTTGCCCTCTGGAGTTTCCAGGGCCTGAAGGCTGAGCGAGGTCGCGGCGGAGTGGCCCTGACTTCCCCGACCTGCACAGCGCCCGGACGTTCCCTGCCTTCGCCTGGACAGACATGCTAGGTCCTAAACTTGCCCCGGGCAGGGCACTGGGGTGTCTGCGGCGGTGGCCGCACAGTCCGGAACACCTGAACCCCGCTGTTGGCACGCGCTCCCCGCCGCCTCCTGACTTGCCCCCTCTGGCCGCAGTGCCAGGTCACGCGGAGCAGGAAAAGCGGCCCCCACAGGTGCGGCCCTCGAGTTCCAGTGCTGCGCTTCTTCGCTGGGGAGTCGCTTCGGTTTTCCTGTCCTCTTTCGTTTATCTGCGGTCTCCTAGCGGGCTTCAGCCCAAGGGCCTAGACACAGAGCAGTCACAGGAGTGGGGCTTTCCTCTGCACCCGGCCAGGGACGCAATCCTGCAGCTACAGTGCGATGTGTGCGTGCATGTGTGTGTGCATGCGTGTGTACATGTGCGCGTATATGTGCATATGTGTGTGTGTGCCTGAGAGAGAGAACATGTGCATGTTGGTGACCGGCAGTTGGCTTTCCTCCCACAAGGAACTCAGGACTAAGTGCAGAGTTCGGCATGCCGCACACAGGCGCCAAGTTAAACCGCAGCAGCAGGAACGATTTGCCAGGCTTTCCATGTACGTTCCCCGCTGTCCCTCCACCTGCTTCCTTTGCCCCCTTTGTCACAGTTCCATGTCTGTCTTTCGGAGCTGCTTCAGGTGCAACCTAGCGCTCGCGGTCCATACGTGAGAACCACGCCTACGTAGTATACAAATTCGTCAAAAGGGAGTGAAAGTTATGCAACATCGCAGACTGCAGACGGGTGAAGTCACGGCCGTGTTCTGTGTTTCCTCCTGCAGGTCAGAACTGCGGGGGCTTGGTCCAGGGCCCCAATGGCACCATCGAGAGCCCGGGCTTTCCTCACGGCTACCCCAACTACGCCAACTGCACGTGGATCATCGTCACGGGCGAGCGCAACCGGATCCAGCTGTCCTTCCTCAGCTTCGCGCTGGAGGAGGACTTCGACATCCTGTCGGTCTACGACGGGCAGCCGCAGCAGGGCAACCTGAAAGTGAGGTAAAGTACGGCCGGGGCTGCCGCCCAGGGCTTCCGATTCGGAGTGCTCGTGTGACAGTGTCAGAATCTCATTGTTGGGAAAGCGTCAGGTTACCGCGGAAGGTCCAGATTTGCTTCAAGGATTCCTCATTTTTCTGTGCTTGAAACCTTTAGAGCAATCACTGGCTTGCTTGTGCGCATCGTTTGCTCGTGATCTATAAAGCAGCACTCTCCAGGGACTTTGCGTAAAGCTTCACACCACAATGTTCTTAAGGAACTGTGGATTTTAGGGCGAAATCAACGAGATAAAGGCGGGTATATGGTTCCCACAGTTGAATCAAGAAGCCTCATGTTGCAGTCAGGAGAGCACAGGAGTGGGTGGAGGGGCACGAAGGAATTTTGCAGTCTTGTCAGAGTTTTGTAATTGGATAGTATATTCTCTTCAGCTTGAGTACGCTCTTCTGATCCATGATTTTTATCGTGAGGAATAAAAATATTTCCGGGGCTGAAGTTAAATGGCATTTTTCTCTTGACAACAGAAAAAACGTAATATATATATGAATGAATGGATATTCCTTCCAAAGAAGTCATATTTAGAAATATGGATTAGTACATTAAAATGCATTTATATAAGGCAAATAATGCCTTTACCCTCTGGTTTAAAAATTCCCCGTTTGTTAGCGATTGCTCTCCGTGTCTGGAGGTTTCTGCAGATACTGACTGCAGGCAGACGAGGCCGCGCTCCTTAGGGACAGCTGGTGCTGAAGCTGGTGGAGCCACAAAGAACAGCACATGCTTGTGGCTTGTGGAATTAAGAGAATAATGTATTGTCAAGTAGGTTCTTAGCATTTATGTGTTTGTAAACTATGGATCCACATCTGTTGTGAGCGGGTCACCCACAACGCCTATATCTCAGACGCGTTTTCCCAACACTGTAGGATGTGGCGGCTACATCTTCCGGCCCAGGCAGAATCCCCTTTTTTGCTGAGCATCCAAGGTTGACTCCCGGATGTTTGAACAACTGTCTGCGTGTGCAGTGCTTCCTCCTGGGTCCTGCTTCTCTCACCTCCAGCGTTTGCTGGTTTTCCATCCCAAGCGCTGCCACTGACGGGGAACTGCCATGTGTGGAAACCCCCAAGTGAACTAGCAAGCACTGCGCAGTTACAGCCAAAAATACGTTAGAGAATCCTGCGCGTCTCAGGATCTGCAAACGACTCTGTGTTTATATTGTCCCTCTATCAAAAAGACGTAGTAAATATATTATTAATAATAGTTCCTCTTTCTCTTAATATTCCCATTTGCTACAACTCCTTCATATACAAGCTGCTTGTGTGGCAATGTGGACGATCCCTTGGCTTTCTCCAATTTCTTATCCCTTGAGAGTGATGTGGAGGTGGAGGTCGTTTCTATGTCAGGGGCTCTGACCCGTGGGGCAGAGCTCTGCAGCCAGCTGCTTACTATTGGAGGAGAAGCAAAGGCGATGCTAAGCGGGGAACCATCAGAATCCTCGCTGGGTGCCTCCAGGCCCCAAAGAGCAGAGCCTGAGCAGGTTCTCTAAGTGTAACAGAGGCCGAGAGGAGGTGCCTGGTCCTCGGAGTCACTCGCTCTCTTGAGGCTCCTCTCAGCAGACAGAGACCAGATTGCGGGATGTCTGTCTGGGGCTTATTCCTCAGGGAGAGCAAAGCTTTCAGCCTCCCATTGACCGTGTAGTTCTTCCTCCTATCCTCATGCATGCAAAGTCCATCTGCAGCGCATTCTGTGGCTACCCAGGAGCCCGAGGGGCTGCCCGAGGCACCACATGAGCAGGCCAAACATATGCGGTGATTACAGCAGGGACCTCCGATGCTCAGAATAGACCAGGGAGGAATGCAGTCAGAAATGTGCCAGGAACTATTTGTTCTTTGCAGCAAATCAACAAGGTGTGGAGGAAGTGGCCAGGCCTAGCATCTGGTTCTAATTAACTGGGAAGGAGGAGGCTCTACAGCTGTCTGTTCCCTGCCCACCCCGCCAGGTTGTATCTCAGAACAGTTATTTCACAAACACAATCACCTAACAACACCTAAAGTAGCTCCGGAATCACAAGACGGATGGTTTGTTGGGTGAATTTCTGTGGCTCTCGTGGCCAGGACTCTGTCAGGAAGGTCATTCCTTGGCGCTGTCAGGAGCTGGGGCTGTTCCGTTACTAGAAGGCTGGTGGTAGCGGCCCAACACGTGCACTCGCTGAAGACGAATAATGCTGTGCTGTACAGCTCGAGCGGTTTGTTATGAAGAGATTTATTTTGTGTAGCTGCCATAAAGAGCTTTCCTCCAGGAGCTTAGTCCCCAACAAAGACATCTTAGAATTTGTAGCTAAGAATTACTGATGATTTCATTATAATTTGAACATTCATCAATTTACTTACCTGAAAATATTTAAATTGAATGCACAGCTTATAACATTACCTTCCTTATTCTTTTTTCTGCAGTAAATACACTTGTAAAGCCTAGCTGATCTGTTCCCCATCAGTACATCAATATTTAATATGGAGAGCTAAAACAAGACCTCTCTTGTTATGTACAAGGGAAAAAAAAATCCTTGAAATTAGAAATAAAAATGTGATAATTGGATTCTCTGAAATGAGATCCGTGGTAGCTCGATGGGTTCTATGAGCAATTACTGCTAATTATAAGATCATGACCTTTCGTAACAATGTCTCCCGCTTCTCGGCTACCCAGTCTCAGTGTCATGAAATCTCACTATTTGGATCTTTCTGCTTCTCTCCCTGGACCATGCTCTGCAGAGGGTGGGGTAACTGTTCCATGTGATGATGGTTAGCCAGCCCATGTTCTTTGAAGTCCTATTTCTTTTTGTCACAAATCAGAGCATAATTGAAGTTGTTATCAATTTCCAGCTGTGATAACATTATATCCAAGTTTGAAAATAAATCCCATTAACAAATGAAAAAGCAAAGAAAAGTGAACCTGCAAAAGAAAATTGTATTCAAAAAATGCAGAAAATCAAGGTATATTATTTCATGATTATCATGAACCATGGGGCTTAGGGAAATAGCTCTGGCATTATCTCAACTTTCTTGACCTCTCACTTGTACAAGACTACCCATAATTTTCTGCAATGATGATAATGAAGAGGTTAGAGATGAAAGAGGTAGGACCATCACAATCAGGAGGCATGAGTACACGTGGCTAAAATATTATAGTTTTTGCATTTCTTCAGAATGGCAAGACTGTGTTTGAACAAGCATTCATGAAGAAACCCACGGAATATTAATTATATCTGATGCTGCTGAAGGAAGAGCCCCGGTTGCATAGTGATCATGCCAGGGCCAAGGTGTACCTGTGCCAGTAGTTACTGTCCCCTCCCACTGTCTCATGAAGTCCCCAGACCCACACCAAAGTGCCATGTGGTTTCCAGCTGGGCTGGGCACCCTGGCCTCCACTAAGGCTCTAGGACTCCTGGGTGGAGCATGGGTGGGGTGCCCTGCTGGACTCAAGCCTCAAGCCAGTACCACATACAGAGCCTGGTGCCTGGCAACACCTGCACGGTCATGGACTCTGGGCTGCAAGAGTGACAGCCTGTCCAGCCAGCACAGTCAGGGGCAACTGCTCTACATGCACACGGTAGGGTGCTGGGATGCAGCAGGTGTCTTAGATACACAAACTTCTTCTGAATTCATTTTGTCACCATAAGATGTAAATTAGCAGCTCATCAGCAAGCTCAGTCACTTGGGGTAATTCTGAGGGCTTCTTCATCTTCTCCTTTAATGAGGCTACTGACATTTGTTAGGAGTGACAGAGATTCAGAAATTCCAAGATGAGATTGGAGCCTAACCTATAATCCTTTCCTCTCCTAGAGGATTTTTGTATAAAGCCTACGTTGAACGCAGCAGCGTGAATATGTTGATGTGTCCACTAAACTATTTGCTAACAAAATCGTTACACAGCTAGCCACACAACACGCTGAAGACACACAGGAAGCCATCAAGGGACATAGCGGGGGTTTTGTCTGCAGGCCGTCAGCAAGTTGTAATACGTTTAGATTCTGACTCCGCCTTCATCCTTGGTGGCGGGCATTGGTGGGTTCTACGGAAGCTGAGGACCAGGGGTTACTCCCCTACCTTGGGCTCTGCAGAGCCACAAGCCCTATTCCTAGGAAGGGAAGGCCAGTGAGGATTCCTGCCAGGAGTGGCTGCTGCCCTGAGACTTCACTTGGTAGGCGTAAACGTCAGGAAAGGCAGACAGACCTGCAGCACTAGAGGAAAGCAAGCCTGTAGCCACGCTGCCCGCCAAGTGACCGCACTTTCACCAGACAAAACTGTGTTTTGGATTTGGACCCTGAAAGTTAAAAATAGCAGTGACATTGATAAAGCTTTTAATCTTCACTTTGGATAATACATTTAATATTCTAACAAAATACTAAAAATAAATTTTGCCTTTCTAGCTAATACAATGTAGGAATCATATGTGAATAAAATATTCGACTTCCCTAAATTTGAAATTCAAAACCACCTAGAAAACTGAGAAATAATACTTATGATAAATGTGACCAACAGCAGGTTTTCTTAATTTAATATACTTGTAGAACTATAAGGCAATGGACTAAATGATTCAATGAAAAACATATACAATATGAACAAAGATTACAAGTAAAAGACATGTATGAAAATAAGTATGATCAGAGCACATTAAGGCAAAAATTTTGCACAACATCCTGCCATTCTAAATGGCAAAATTTAGGAATTTTTAGAACCGAGAATTTTGGAGGACATTGGACAAATTTTCTTTATATCCGGAATGTTAAATTTTGGACACTTTTGATCAATTTTTTTTCTCAAAATAAGAGCCTAGTATACATTTATGTTATCATCTCAGTCACTTTTCATTGCAAGGACAAAGCAACCGGTGCCCACGGCGCACAGCAGAACAGGGCGGAGGCTGGGTCTGCAGTCAGCTGGCTCCCAGGCAGGAAGGCCTGGTGGGGAGGAGGAGCCCAGGGGCCCAGGAAGAGGAGAGAGGTGGGCCGGCTGGGCCAGCTTCCTCCTGAGTCTCCAACCATGCTCTGAACGCGGACGGAACCAGCAGGGGGCGCCCCACACCCGAGATCCGGTCATGCCCCTCCCAGCCCCATTTAGGAGTGCCTGAGGCGCTCAGTGACATCTACATGCAAACCTCAAAATTATTCTATCTAAGTATTAGTGGACCCTGGTTAAGTGTTGTGTACACAAGATACAAGTATCATCAATGATAATGAATGGGATATTCCTTGTTGATATAAAGAAATCACTGAGTTTTTTTTTCTCCATTTAAAAATAAACAGTGGCAGACTGCCAATTCTCTCTCAAGGTTTTAGTCTTTTTAAATAAATTCTACCTGTGGAATTCTTGGTGATGCCGGAGCTCAGGATGCAGGACCTGGCACCATGTGACACAGTGCTGTGATTACAGCTGGGCTGCTAGAAGGCCCCAGAAGGCATTGGCCTCTTGCAGGCTGCTTTCTGCCTGCCCCAGTGACTTACTGAGGTAAGCATTGCTGTAGGCCCAGAGCAGGAGGCTCGTGCAGGGTGCCTGGCCAGTCAGCGATGAGGGGGCAATGCGGCCCTCTCCTGGGCTTAAGCTCTGCCTCTGCCTCTGCCCCTCCTGGGATCTGGCCACTCCCTTGAGCTCCCTGGGCCTCCTTGCCATAGGCTCTTCTAGCTAGCTCCAGTCTGTCTCTGTGGGGAGTGGACACAGGGCAGTTCCTGGAACATTTCCGGTTCCCATGCCTTGGACAGATGCTGCAAGGTGGTTCCAGCCACGGATGCTAGTGCCGCATAGGCCGCACGCTTGAGGTCCTAAGAAGCCAGCTGTCGTAAGATGTCACAGTGCCAAAGCTGATACCTGTGCTGAGCCCATGAGAGGACCCAGTGCTTCAGGTGCCTGTAGGAAGGAGGAACTAGAAGAAGCTGAGGTGGGGTTCCCCAGAGACTAGGACAAGGTGCCGTGAGGAGGACTTGGCCAGTGTAAGGGATGAGAGGCATGGAGTCCCAGACCCCAGAGGCAGAGGAGAGGTCTTTCCTGTGGTCTTCATAGTCTGCTTCAAAAGGAAGCATGATATTTCATTCTTGGTTTCTATGAAGAGAAACGTTGTGTCAAGAAGTCAATAAGATACCGACTGACTGATGGCTTTCCAGGGTAGTGGATCTGTAAAAACAGTTCATTAAGGGATAGAAATGAAGATCCAGATGGGAAAATCTGCCATGACCTTTCCAATTTGGCTCTGTCTTAAAAGCCCTATGAATGTAATTTAGTAACCTGAATAAACACTTGAGAAGAAATAAATAATCTGGGGGATAAAGAGGCTGTTGAAATAGCTGAGAAACGACCTATATTAACAGTCACTAATAGGCTGTAAACGGCCTGATGTGCTTCAATTTCCATGCTCAGAAAGGAGCTTCCTGTGCTTGACTAGGCCCCCTGGTCATTCTGGCTATCACCAGCATGCACTCATGGCACCCGAGGGCCGCACTCGCTGCGGGTGGGGCCCTGGTCCAGGGGTGCAGAGCATCTCCTCGCTTCCTCTTCACTCCTCTTCTCCTGGTCCTGTCACCTCTGCATTAGATCTAGCTCCCTGTCTCCTGTTGTCTAGCTTTTATTTTGTTCTTCATTTATCAAGAGGGGCTCAGTGATTTATATTTAAGTCTGAGCCTCACCTCTTTCTCCTCCTCCGACTTTCAGTGATTGCAGGGCAAACCCTACCCCTGATTTATCCTCATTTTTCTTGTGGAAGCTAAGTACTTACAACACAGCAAATAAATTGTAATTGAATAAATATATTAGCTATGTAGAAAGTGCTTTAAAGGGGATGGCTTTTATATTGAAAAGTAGTCTCAATTCACACATTTTAAGACTAAGTATGGTATTTAGAATATGAAACAATCCTTGTTTTTTTCCTAATCAGTATGCCTCGATTTTCCTTGGCGCAACCGAACCCTAACAGGTAAATCTAGGATTTACCAACAAGCAGGTGCTGCGCTGCGTTTCCTTCTGGCTTCTGGGTCTCCTTGCAGGAGCGGAAGCGCTCACAAGAGCCAGCGCTCTTGTGCACCGGGCGTGCGGCGTGCATTGGAGGACAGGCAGGGCGGCCTCTGTGGCTACTGCTCACCGACCTGCCCTCCCGCGAGCTGCCTGGCCTGCCTGGGGGCGCAGGGTGTGGCCATACCCAGGGGAGCTCTCGCTGGGCTCTTCCTGGCCAGCCACCACCTTGAGGCCAGAGCATTTTCTCTCCAGCCCAACGTCCCAAGCTCAAAGGCTTTGTGGATCTCACGCTAGACTCTCAAACGCAAGACAGAACCACGGCTGTTGTTTGATGAGCGCTTCCTTCCACGCAGGGTGTAAGCAGCCTATGTTCCCTTTTCCTTTAGAAACCACTAGCACTCAGAAAGCCTGGTCTGAGTGCGGAGAAAGCCGCTCCGCTGTGGGCAGGGTGCGAGCTCATTTCAGGGGAGGAACCAGAGAGCGGAGCCTAAGCAGGAGTGAGCAGCGAGCACCTCACGCCCCGAGCCGTCACCTTCCAGCCAAAGAAGAAAACTGAGCTAGGGCAGTCTTGGCCTCCCGAGCCGCCTAACGCCGCCTCCTTGGGGCAGACTTAGGCTCCACCTATCCTGTCTCTACACAGGGCCCCCAGTGCGTTTTTCTCTGATCATAATATCAGACATTTCCTGTCCATGAGAGCTCTATGGAAAAGGTCCCGGTTCCATCTCTGGTGCAGCACAGAAAAGTCCCTGTGCTCCTGGCATATGTTAAATAGCTTCTGTGTTGTATATGTCCACGCAAAGGGAAATGGGTATGTTTAAATCACATGCCTTTGCTTAGCAAACCTTTAATACACATGGTCTGACTTTTGTTGTGACTTACTTTTGCAACCTAGTAGAGTTGGGCCGCCGATCCTGCCATTGACTAGTGCCAGCAAGCTGGGGGGACAAGGGCACAGATAACTTACAGTGCTGGCCCACTGGTGAGTGTGGACTGCTACTGCACTCAGGAAATGTGGAGACGCAGTCCGAGGCCGGAGTGCTGTTGAATGCAATGGATACTGCTGACACAGTGATATTGAAAGTGTCATTTAATCTTTACATTGGAATTTACTACTCTATGGGGCTCTTAAGGAGGTAACATGATAATGCATTCTGTGACTTAGAAGAAAATATCCTCCATGTCGTCAAGGTCAATCAGCACTGATGGATGGGGTGCTCCTCGGGGACTCGGGGAACCCTGGGCTTTCAGCGCTTTCCTCCAGGGCATCTTCTGCAGCAGCTGGAGACAAGCGCAGGCCAAAGGCGCTGGATGCTTGCGGGAAGCTGCAGCCTGGGGCCTGGCTGGCCCTGGCTGCCCAAGCACACAGAGTGCAGCAGGGAGCTGCCAGCATGGTGTGGCCTTCTGCAGGAGGGCCTGGAAGGCAGCCCATGGGCAGCAGATGCCCAGGACATGGGCAGCAGTGGGCAGGGCTGCCAGCCGCTCGCTGGTCCAGTTGCCCAGTAGCCACCCCTTTCTCTTGTTTTCAGTCTCACACTGTCACATTGTTTTGCTCTTAATCACATTAGGCTGCTTTGATCCAATCATTTAGGAGTTTTCTCAAAGAGGTCCTTCCAGGGGACATGTGATCTCAGGTCGTCAACATAGAGATGGCAACGGAGTGAGGAAAGTCATCGTCATAAACTCACTCAGCTGAGGAGCTGGCTTGGGGAAGCTGCTGTCATGCAGCTCAGTTACATTTAAGTTTCATAAGAGCAGAGTGTCACTGCTGTGGTCCACTTCCACCAGGAGGAGTGTCCTGAAGGATGAGACGGGGCGGATGTCGGCTGGGCGTCCAGTCCCTTGACCCGACACAGCACAGATCTCCAGGCCTCACGGTCCTGTGGCAGAGAGAGCTGGTGGTGAGGCTGGCAGTGTGACACAGGGGCCAGGAGGGTGGTGGCATCCCCAGACCTGCCCCAGGGGAGCTAGGCTCTGCTCCTGCACCTCCTGGAGGTGGGTAGACCCCACCCACTGCTCCACACCTGCTGTTGTCTAGAGGCAGCAGGGAGTCTCCATAGTATGAAACCCCCTCATTGGGACAGCCAGATAGCTCAGTGGATTAAAGCGCCTTCTTAGGCAGATGCAGGGACCAGGACTCGATCCTTCGTCTGCTGCTCTGGCCCTGCCCCGGAGGCATGCGGAGATGGTGATTGAGACTGGGCGTGGCGGCACAATCATGTAATCCCAGCACTTGGGAGACTGAGAGCGGGAGGATCACTATGAGTGTAGACTGTGTGGTGAGACCCCGTACTTTGTACTACACACTTATTAAAACAGAAAAAGAAAATACCCTTGTTTCCAAACTCTGCTGCAGGCCCAGGGGATTGATGTTGGGGTGGTGGCCTCTTGTAACCTGCGATCCAGAGTTAATCACTAGGTGCAATATGGTGAGACCTGGACGCTGGCCACTCCAGAGGGATGAGAAGGGGCACTCCCAGCCATCACCGCCTCAGGAGCCTGGCTCTTCCAGGGCTCAGGTACTTCTCTTCTACAGCCAAGATCCTAGAAGCTTCCTGCTCAGATGGTGCCGCTGAGCCGTCCTGCTGTGCCAGTGTGGCTGACCCAGCACTCGGATGCTTGCAGCCGGTCTCTGTGCGTGAAGCAAGCTGGCCTTGCTCTCAGTGTGTGATGCGCCAGGTGGCCCTGCACACCCGCAGTCTGGGCTCCCAGAAAAAGAACTCTGGCGTGTGAGGAGCCAACAGGCATAGGATGGATGCTAGCGTTCTCTGCTCAGAGCTGGGTACCCATCTTGAAACCCCCACGAGTGCTCGGGAGACTGAGGCAGGAGGATGGCCTCAAATACCTATACTGGTGACAACCTTTAAATGGCACATTTCAAGGTAGAGCTAATGAGCAATTATGCACATATATAGAAAAAGTGAAATTTAATAATTTGTGGCATATAGCCATATCACTATAATGAGTATAAAATTTCTTATCCAAAGCAAATTTGTCCCGCTCTACTTGTGATCTGGGTCTCCCTCCCACCAGGCCACCAACAGCACACTTTCTGTCAGCATAGATTAGTTTGCATTTGTACAACTTCATAAATTAAGTTGCACACTGTGTGTTGTTAACGCCTTTAACTCGGAACGATTCCTCTGTGTTGCCTCACATAGCAACATTGTACTAATCCACCAAGCAGATTTCCACCCAAGTGGCTAGACTGCACGGGCTTTTCACTTATTGATAGAATTTGTCATTATTGTTTTGTTCCCAGCATGTTGCTCTTAGAAGTAAAGTACCAGCGGTCCATCGTATTATAATATTTGCACACACAGTTTCTTGAGTTACTCAGGCAGAAACCTTAAGCTGTGGATGGGGAAGGCCGGAGGGTGCTGCTGGATGCCAGCGGCTCCGTGTCCTCACCTTATTTATCTCTAGTCACTGTCCTGGCTGCCCGGGAGAGTGCTGCAGTGCTGTGTTTTCTACATGCCTGTCTCCAAAGGCTAATAACATTAGTAACATCCCCCGCAACTGCTCATTCAAATGTCTTTGCTTCTGAAGTGCAGAATCTTTCTTAATCTTTCACAAGGATGTTTGACTTCTTGGTTGTGCATTCTCTAGATATTTTGCACACAATTTATTTTGTGGAAATACACGTTACAAGTAATTTCTCAAAGATTTATCCTCTGGTGTTATATTTTAGATAACAAAGTTGAGCCAGCAGGTTTTCACTGATGCTCATGGTTTCATGTTATATATCATTTAATTGCTCTTTTAGAGGAGCTGGAGATTCAGAGGCCTTCCTGGACTCAGGAAAACTAACAGCTGCTTTGGAGGATGCCTTGAGTAGCCCATGCAAGCCACCCTGTTATCTACAGAGGGAGAGTTTGTCACTTGTTCCACTTTCTTTTTTTTTCTGGAGCTCTGTGGGCTTCCAGGCATAGAGGGGTAGAGAGACCCTGTCTTCCTCCTGGCCACAGTGGGAGGCCGGGCCTGCTCTAGGTATCTAGTGTCCAGCGTGCCAGTCTTCAGAGTGCCCTCCCTACTTGCTTCTGCTGCTTTGGTGCTGGGGTGCCACACGTCCTAGTCAGTCTTGTCAGCTGGAAGGCACTGTCCTGCCTTCTCAACAGGGGCACTGCTTGGGAGTGCAGGGTGCACAGCACTAGGTGACCGTCATCTTCAGTGTGTGACTGGCAGCCCAGGGGCAGCTGGGCCGAGGACCCTGAAGACACAAGCTGACACCTCCATACAGACAGCTCTGCCATGCTGAGCCTCAGGCCGGCCCCTCTACTGCCTGGCGGCCCTAGGAGCCTTGCCCCATGTGAGTGTTAGTGCTTATCTGTCGCTGTACTCGGTGCTGCTGAGCAGTGCCCTGCTGATTCCCAGAGCACACTCAGCCTGGTAGGGCAGGGTGGGGGGACTGGGCTCCAGCCCCTCCTCTGTGGCACATCACCTGCTCCTGCTCCTAGCCTTTGTTCCAGCAAGCTCTTCCACCATGACGTTCCTGGGGTGCACCAGCAGGCTGTGCCGAGTCCACTGGAATGCAGGCTGAGCCACAGGCCTCCCTGAGGGAATGGCAGGCTCTGTTCTGCCCCGAGTGCCAGGGAGGATGACTGACTCGGCCCCACACGTCGGGGTGGGAGCCAGCAGGGCTTGTGTGGCGCTCCGCCTCGGCCTTCTGGGCCACGCTCTCCCCCAGGTCTTCATTGCTTTGATATTAGATCTCCCTGTCCCTCTTGGTAGCTAGTCCTTCCCTAGCTAGCTATGCCTTGTGCTGACGTTTCCCTGCTGAAATGACTGGTGACGCCCCGCTTCATGACTGATGCGAAAAGAAGAGGCTGCTGACGGCGAGTTTCTTCTCTGTGTCCTTCAGCTTAGTAGCTTGCTGAGGGGGGTGTGATGAATCAATGTTGACTTTGGTCCAATATTTGTACTGCATTGAGATTGTTTTTCCTTCTTTTTCTACCTATGTATTTCACCATAAAGATAAACTTACCTTTTAGTGATACTTTAATCTTGCCGCTATCCGGTAAAATCAACTTAGTCAGAAGATATTGTTTTTAATATATCACTGGGTTTTGTTTGCTTTATTTCATGAAAAAATTTGTGTCTATGTACATTAGGGGAGTTTGATTATAAATGACTCATTTGGTAATTCCTTTTAAAGTTGGTTACAAGGGAGTTTGCAAATTAAAACAAATAAATAAAAACACTCTCTCATCTTGTGATCCTAAAAAAAAAAAACACTTTTGGTTAATTTTGGAACTATCCCTTGACAAAACTCAGTAAAGAGAGGCCTAGGTCACGAATTTTATTTTGAGAATTTTTTAAAGAATTAATTTGTTTTTCTAAGTATGAGGCTATTCAGACTCTTTATTTCATCTGGTGTCAACACTGGAATTTTTTTTTTTTTTTTTTAATTATGGGTTTGCCCTCCGATATGTACAGACACCAGCTCCTCCTAAGGGCTGTAATCACCGTGTCCTTCAAGCACACACGGAGTAGAGTAAGTGTATGAAACGGGGCCCACGTAGAATTACTAACAGTGTTCTTTTGGATATCTTTCAGATCAGCAGAATCAGTGGAAACTCATTGCTTTTTCATTTTTGATGCTATGATTCACTGTTTTCCTTTTTGGATTTTTTTTTTTTTTTTTTTGGACATGATTCTATTCATTTTCTTGGTTTTCTAAAGCCACACATGGTCAGTATTGCCTTCCCAATTAATTATTTTCATTGAGTCAGTTTTCTCTCTTACACCCTTTTCTATCAGTAGTGTTTTATTCTGCTCTTCTTTTTCTTGAAATTGAAGTGAGATCGGTGGTCCCCGACTTAGCTTTCTTGTTTGTCTAATGGGGAGTAAGCGTCTCTATTGCCTTCTAGTTCTTATCTACATTCCAATATGTAGTAAGTTAGTTTATACCACATCCACATTTCTCTTATGATTGCACTTTGACCTATGGGTTATTAAGAAGAATGGTGCATGATTTAATAGGCTAGGATTTTTTTCTACAATCTTATCGCTATTGTTACCTAATTTGATTCTCTTATAGTCAGAAGACATATTTTGTGTGATTTTTATTCTTTATAGTTATTGAAATGTGTTTCATTTGCATGTCCTGTGTCAGGTGTGTTTTCCATACTTTAGCTAGTCTAAGTGGACAGAAGCAAAGGCAGTGACTGTTTTAAATTTTAGATTCTAGAAAGATAATTTAATTTTCCCAAATTCAAGTTCCTCTTTTCTAAAACAAGGAAACATTAATCTATTCAAATGATATATGTATATAACTAAATTAAATATATACTCACAAATGTGATTAAAGAATATAATTTTATAAAATAAATGTATGCACCTCACATGTGCATATGCACACATGTGTAATTTATATTCTTAAAACAGGATAGACATCCACACTGAACTTTGGTCACTGTCATGTTCAGTTGTATTCAGAAGGTCAGTTTCCAAGCCACTTGACATCTTGTCATGAAAGTCTCCTTCCTGCGTTCCATGCACCACAGAGAAGTCTGCGTAGGGCAGGCAGCGCATGCTCTGGTGAGCAACGATGTGATTCAGTAACTGCAACCTTGAGTATCAGCTTTCCTGAAGAACTTAACTCACCTCAATCATTATAATTTCATACGCTGTGTGTGTCAAATAAATTTTATGCACATGTTCATATCACGTGCCAGTTACCGTCCAGGCGGAGTGCTCAGCTGATGGAAATGGCGATGTTAGCATGATTCGGCCTTCAGTCCTGACCGGCGCAGCAGTGAGAGCTAGGCTCTTGTCCTAAAATAAAGCCAGTGACTCCAGTCTCCGATAAATTGATTTGTTGACAAAGAATTACTCTGCACAAGATTAAGTGACTGCCTTAATTTTTGGTACCGTCCTGGCTTTCAGGAGTTCATCCTGAAAGGGAAGGAAACCAGGTCCTGAGGTCAAGGGACGGATTCAGTGTCCCCAGCCCCTCTGCCAGTGACATGCTGTGCTGCTCCACTGCATGGTGGCTGGGGTGCTGTGCATGCAGGGAGCCCAAGAACGAGCCGGGCTTGAGCAGTGGGTGCAGTGCAGAGGCTTTGCGGGCCGAGGCAAGGAGCCCTGGAATGCAGTGGGGCGGGGATCTAGTGCTGCAGCTTTTTGTCTCACCCCACTGGGCTCTCTCCTTGCAGGAGAACTGGGACCACTGTTTTGTGAAAGTGAAGACTTGTCCAGGCACAGAGCTGGTGACCAGGCTGATGCTATGCACATATCTAGTACCCAAATTACTGAGGGAAGGGCTTGGTTTTGTTTTTTGTCTTTTTGAAACAGAGTCTCCCTGCACAGTTCAGGCTGGCCTTGAGCTCACTTTTGAAGCCCAGGCTGGTCTCAAACTTGCACTGATCCTCCTGCCTCAGCCTCCCAAGTGCTGGGATTACAGGCATGCGCCACCACACCCGGCTTGAAGTCCATGTTTTGAGCATAGTCTATAGATTTCATTTTAGTCTTCCCATGTGTCAACAGCACTAAAATGTAATCATGATTTAGAGAAACTCAGCAGCACAGACATGCTTCCCTGTAATGCACAATCCCAGTGCAACCCAAAGGAAAATCCCTTTATTATGAATAAAATTCAGGACAAAAGACTGTGACAGTTGATGAAGATGTTTGTCACTTAATATTTGTTTGGCATTCCTATGGGGAAGAAAAGCCTGTGCAGCGAGGTGAGTAGGCACATCCTTCTCAAAATGAAGTGGAATTATTAGACTCTCTTCCTGGCGTTGCTGAAGCTGGGGCCGTCTCTGCTAGAAACAGACTAGTGATGTGTGCCTGTGGAGAGGAGGTTCTCCTCCACCATATCTTTTCCATACACATTTTACACATTGGGAACTAAAACTAAGTTAAGACCGAACTGTGTCTGTTACTCTGAACAACCAAGTCAGAAGTCAATTTTGCACAGCACCAGAGGCGCACGTGCAGTGTCTCCAGTGTTCCAGCAAGGTAATTGTATTAATTTCTTTGTGTTAAAAATGCGAGCTGGCATAACAGCATTTCAGAGCTGCTCATTTAGCCACATTCATGCTTGATTAAAATCTAGCAAATAATGAAGTCCTTCCTCAGGCAGTGCTTCGGGGTGGGAAGCCCAGAAATACATGGAAGCCTTCACTACTGGACTTGAAAGAAGCCCACAGAAGTGAAGGAAACGCTCAGGAAGCTAGAGTCAATAAAGCTGGAGAACAATCCACGCTGCGTTCCTTGGCGGGTTCTCCCCTGGACGAGGCGGCTGGGAAGTGACCTCCACCCAGGACTCCTGCCCGTGTTTGCTCCTCTCCTGGGAGGTCGGCCCTGGAGCACGCTGAGCCTGCAGACTGATGCCAGCGAGCGCTCCGCTTGCCTTTCCTGCATGGAGACCGTGAGGTCGAGTCCCTCTGCCTGCTCGTTGGGTCTCCTCAGTGCTCTCGTATGGGACGTGGGAACGTGGAGGTGAAGGGGAAAGAGAGGCGTCTGCAGAGAGTTCGCCCTGGTCTTTTGATTTTTTAAAAATTTATTCTTCATGTATTTGTCAGTGCTACATTCTAGGCGACTCTGAGGCAGAATGCACAAAGGAACCAAGGGAACAGAGATTGCCCGATGGGGGTTCTGTGACCTGAGGGCCACCTTGGGATCTGGAGAGCTGAAGAGCAATGTGTGTTCTTATGAAGGAATTTGAGCCTGTTTCTGACTAGCTTTTTGGTTTTCACTTTCCAGCAGACAGCCTTGAAGCCTGGCTGGCTACTTGGGAGGCCAAGGCTGTGAGAGGACAATGTCTAGGCCAGACTGGGTACCTTAGCGAGCCTATCTCAGGAAAAGGGCGAAGGCCTACGGTAGATCTCAAGTTTGTTCAGCATGTGGAAAGCACTGGCTCGATTCCTAGGACTGTAGAATGTGAAAAAAAATTTTTTTTACACAGAAATTTAGAAATTTATCCAAATACAAAATTGTAGCAGGACAATCCTATGGCATTATTTTCTTTTCTTTTATTCTCTTTTATTACTTTTTTTTTTTTGAAACATTCACTTGAGAATATAGCAAAAAAAAAAAAAAAAAAAAAAAAAAAAAAAAAAAAAAAAGAGACTCAAGTCAACAGTTTCTGACATGGCCAGTTCTGCTGGTAACCCACTACTATCATGGGCTATCGGACTATATTGGGTTATTTTGCTGAATTCATGCACCTACAATATTTGAATGGCAATGGCACACCTATCTCTGACAAAACAAAACAAAAAAGAGTGATATAAATAAAGGACCATTTTTGTAGTGAAAAAAAAATAGGATAGATATACAGCTACTTTATCTTTTATATGTGTGTGCGCGCGCACGCGTATGTGTATAGCTACTTTGTCTTAATTCAATGAGAATGATTTGTACTAATAGCGCTTAGACAAGATATCATGTCTGCATCTTGCCTTCTGAATACCTGCTACAAAGATGACAATATGCAATGTATTAATTACTGCTAATCTGTTTTGAAACTGTCTCATTGCTAATTCTTTCTCATTAAAATTAGTACAATAAAATAAAATAAAAATTTCTTAGCACCTTAATAAACAATTAAGTAAATAAATATGGAGGCATTGAACATCGCTGGGGGCCAATGAACAGCTGTGTAAGGGTCGTGAATTTGTCCCAGAAGGTTACTAAGGAAACCTTCAAAGGCCAGATGTACTAGGGAGAGGATGCTGGCTGTTCATCGCCAGGAACCAGAGGTGAACAGTCATGGTCAGACCCTAAGTGGCACTTGCTGCAGTGGAATTCTGCTTTGTCTTCATGTCCTTGGGATCATGGTGTTGTTTCACACCATTAAAGAAGCGTCCTCACCTGAGTGCTCCAGGGTGTATGTGAACTCGCGGCCTTGCAACCCTGGAAGCCCGCTCTTTCAGAATGATTTGGGCACTGTCTCATCGTGTCTTTCGATTTGGGTTAAATCCATGTCCACATGATGCAAGGATCTAAAGTTGGTCTAAAAATATTAGATGAATATTCGACATCTTAGGGCCGGAGCTTCCTCAGCAGGGAAGTCCCGTCGTGAACACAGAGTCGGCCTGTGCTGCTCAGGGGCCACTGTCTTTCCATGGGGTCAGCGAGCCGTTCTCTTGCCCTTCCTCCATGAAGGAGGCTGCCACAGGTGTCCCCAAGCCCGAGAGCTGTCCAGCCCAGAGGCTGCTGCCGGAAGCTGGGGGCAGCAGGTGCTCATGGGAGCTCGGCCCTCCCAGCATCTCCACAGTACGTGTGTGCATGCATGCGTGTGTGTGTGTGTGTGTGTGTGCACACACGCGCACACTCCCATATGTGCTTGTGTATTTCTCTTTACTGGGAGAGACCAAGTGTGACAATAGATTTGAAGTACGTAATTGCTTTTTCCTTTTATTGTGCCCCATTTATTTTATGTCATGGAGTTATGGGAGCACTAATAGATTATATGGGTTCATGGATCTGAGACAAATAGGAAATCTTTCTTATCTGAAAACAACTGTGAAGTCATTAGAGTCCACAATTCTAATTTTCAGGTTAAATTACTTTGTGCTACAAGTATGATTGTTTCTCAGATAAATCATAGAAAATTAGTAGCATATTAAAGAATTGTCTGAGGTTGGTGAACGATTTTTACTTTAAAGAAAACACTTCACAGCTTTAGATTTCCTTGTAAGGATAAAGTTTTTAAAAATCTAGATATTTGATTATCATTGAGGAAAATTTGCACATTCTATACTATGTAGATATATTTTAAAATTGTCTTTTCTGGGAATCACTTTAATCTTTACAACTGAGCTTAGAATTTTAAGAAAAGCATTGGCTCCATAGCTGAGATATCGTGTGTGTGTGTGTGTGTGTGTGTGTGTGTGTGTGTGTGTAGTCACAGCCACTGGCAGCCTCTATGTTCTAGACACCCTTGAAGCTGTTCCCTTATACAACCCTCTATAGTAACTTAACCATAGGCTGTGGGAACAGGATTAGAAGGTATAAAGACACAGATAGAAAGTAACCCTCACAGCTCGTGGAGGCTTGCATGTCCTGACTTCATGTCAGGCCTCTGTCCTGCCAATTCGCACTTTCCTAGCCAGGAGCAGTGCAGAAACTGCAGCTGCCCTCTCCTTTGGGGTGTTTCCTGTCTGCAGTCCAGCCGGGTGAAGCCCACAGGCAAAAACCTAATTGATCTCTACTCCACATCTTAAATAGGAAGGGCCCTTGCTGGCCTCTGATGCCCCTTTTTCTCCTAAAAATAAAAGTTGAATCATATGCAAACTGGATTTTTAAATCTAGTTTACATATGCAAATTCCTTGTCGCCTCAGTTCTTCCACTGCTTTGCATGTAAACTTTCAGATCTAAGCTCTATCCATTACTAATGATGCCAACCTTCCGCGCGATGCTTCTTTTTCCACTTGTTTTACGAGAGACCTGGGGTCCATTAAAATCCACACTCTAAAAGAAGCACATTTACTGGTAACCTACTCGCACAGGAGCAGATGCAGGGAGGGGGCCTGCAGCCTGCTCAGTTCCTGCAAAAGACTCAGGCTGCATGTTGGGGTGACCTCGCAGTGAGAGAAAAGAGCCAGTGAGGGAGCAACCAGGTCCCTGCTAAGCCCTGTGCGGGGCCTGGCATCCCCCTGCAGTCCCACAGGACATGACGCTCTTGCAGCGAGGTTGCTCAGCACATTCTGGCAACTGTGATATGGTCGCTGAGCAAAGAGCAAGTGGGGCGCCCCACACCTTGCGAGCTCCCCTAAGTACCAGTGACACCCCTGCTGCGGGGCATGGCTCCTAGCTGTGTGCTCTGTCACCCGCCCTGGAGCCTGGCTGGTGGCGTCCATCCAGGCAAGGTGCAGAGCAGGGTGACCTGGGTCTGGGGGCAACGACCTAGGCGTGGCACCAGAGTGACTTGACCCCAAAGGTCCTTCACAGTTCCTTGGTGTGTGTGTGGGAGTGGGTGGTCCCCAAGGGGCCTTGCCCTTTCTCCTGCACTCGAGGGCTCTCTGGAAGTCCCCGTCGCTTGTCTCGTCTTTTGCAGCAATGGTGCCATGTCAGGGTGACTTCTGTGCACCCCAAGGCTCACGGTTCTTCTTTCCCACTGCACATTATTTAGATGAAGTGGATCGTGCTTGTTCTGTTATGGAAAGAGTGCTGGCTCTCCATCCAGCAGTGTGTACGTGTGTGTGAGGGGGTCTTGCATATACATGACCACATATGTATGTCCTGCTGTCATGCACAGCTGGGAACAACATATGGAGTCCCCATCCGAGGTATGACAGCAGTGTGCTCCCCCAATGCAGCACTAGACATTTTGGGGAGAGCCGGTGCTACTGAACCATGTGAGTGTGGACACTGGTGCCCTAGGTCGGTGTGGCGCACCGCCCGTTACCCCTAAATTGATGTGTGAATCTTCTTCCTACCATGTTCAGGAAATCACAGCCTGTGTTCCAGCAAGCTCAGATTCGGCCTTCAGCTGCTGCTTAGCCTTTGAGCTTGCACAGAAGCCAACAAGTGCCTGTGACCTACACTGATGTGAGCCTGAGCTTGTGCAGCGCGCACACACACACACACACACACACACACACACACTCTCACCCCAGGTCCCTACGGGCAGGCATGGGTGTGGGTCCGCACAGGGAGCGCTGGCGCGCCCAGGAGGGCTGTGCAGGCCAGCTCCGAGTACCTTCTCTCGGAGTACCCCGAGATGCCCAGGTTGCATCTCTGGGTGCGGATCCATTCTTTTATTCTTTAGTTCCTTGGTGTTAACAAAGCTGGGCAGAAAATTGCAGTGTGAGGCAAGGGTAGAGGCGGAGTTCCCCTAACTGGTGACCAGGTGCAGGTCACCCACCGCCCCTCCAGGCCGGGGCGTGGCCACGCCTCTCTGCCAGTTTCACAGACATTTCCCTGAGCAGGGCGCCAGGTGCCTCTCCCTGGGCCTCTCCCTCTGCTTCCTCTTATAGTTGCTGAGAAAGTTTGCTTCTTTCATTTGGACACAATTATTAAAATTTTGATCTTTTAGAGCAGTTAGAGGGAAACTGAATGCAAACCAAATCTAATTAAAGACTAAGCTCACCAGTAGCTTATTGAGCATGGCACTGGTCACTGATTTCCTATTGACCTTTTAACTAAATGAAGTATGTTACCTTTTTCCTGTCCAATAGGACAGCACCACTGTAAACTGGGCTTCACTTAGTACATTCATGCAAATTAGAGAGAAACGTTTAAAAATTATTTTTATATTTTGATCAGATAACTTACAGCTGAGGAGATACTGCTACAAATTATGTGAAAATATAACAGCTTGGTTAAAACAGAACTGCGCTTCAAGGGCGGGAAAAGTTTCCTCCGCCAGCTGAGTCGTCTGTGCTGAAGGAAGCCCGGCTGTTCTCAGAGGCTGCTCGTGGGGGCTGCCAGCGCCTTGGCCAGGGCAGGGCGGCAGCGTGCCCAGGAGCCTTCCAGATGGTGTGGTTGAGTCTGCAGCTTCACGACTAAATTCACATAAGATAAATAGCTGGAGAGAGAGCTCTGGGGTGTGCACAGCAGCGATGGTTAGTGATGCTGAGGCAGGCTGGACACTCCGTCTCTTCTACAGAGAAGCAGAGCAAGGTCCTCCCTTACGCACCCGGGAGCAGCCCAGCCAGCGGGAGACCAGAGCCTTCTGTATCCACGGTCTCGGAAAGGCTTCCACAGCATACATCAGGCAGGGCACCTTCACAGCCGATGCCGTGATCACATTGCCTGTGCCTTCCCAGCTCCCTGCCTGCAGGTCCCTGCACGATTCCTGCCTCTAGGACAGCCGATGTGAGCAGCGCGGATTTTCCTGGAGGGCAGGACGCTGTGGGCAGTGTGCCGTGGCTTCTCTTTACTTTCTGACATTTTTGCTAATAGACAAAAATAGCTGGCTACTCCTGAGAGAAGCATAACTTTTGTTTTTCCTGGGATTCGTGCTGAGGTTAGAGCTCAGAAGTAGGAGTTCCTCAGGTGTGATTTCGGCCCAGGGTTTCCTTCTTATGTCCCTTCTTGGACAATGAGGCACCATTGCAAAGACGGATAAACAGAGGTCCAGGGGCTTCCGCCCACGCACCGAGCTGGCTTCACTCCTCTGTGCACACCGCGAAAAGTGTTAAAAAAACATGAAGAGTGCTATTAGGGTAAGGGACACGGAAGTGGCAGTTTAATCCTTAGGACCACCGTGATTTCAAAAGTGATGGAACTTGGCTTTAAAAGGAAGAAAAATGAATTGAATGAATGTAATCAAGTAGTGATAGCTGCACACGTTAGTGTCCCAATGTTTGTAATTCTGTCATCTTATAAATAGCTGCAGCAGAGAGGAAGGTATGAATATGGGGAGACACCAGACACTTTGGGGTGTTCTTATAAAGGTAACGTGATGCCGTGGAGCTTGAACTCAGACTCCAAGGTAGACGTCTCAGTTCTGAGTTCTGGCTCTTTTGTAAGTGCTGCGCCTGTGGAAGACCCCTAGCCACCGCGTGTTACAGCTTCACCCATGAAGCGAGCCATTCCTAGCTGTCCGCACAGAGCCGCCGGAGGGACAAGGAGATTGGTGTGTGTTTAGAGTGGGGCCTGAGACTTAAGAGTTCAGGCCCACAGCGTGGGAACCAGGACCAAGCCATGTTCCTGCTTCCTGTACAGAATTTCACTGGTACAAAAGTCCTGAAAGGTTCTCTAAAGTCTGCTATTGATTTTAATTTTTTAAAAATCTATCTTTCTCCTTTCCTTTCTTCCTTCCTTTTTCCCACTTCCCTCCCTCCTTTCCTCCCTTCTCTCTGTCTCTGTCTCTCTGTCTCTGTCTCTGTCTTTCTCTGTCTCTCTCTCTCTCTCTCTCTCTCTCTCTCTCTCTCTCTCTTTCTTTGGTACAGGGTCTTGCTACACAGCTCAGACTCATAGTGATCCTCAGCTGCCCCAGAGCTGGGATTACAGGCCTGCAACACCATGCCCAGTTTCAGGGGCTGGTTCAGTGTGGACTCACATGGCATGCAGTACTGGGGATCAAACCTGGGTTCTTGTACTTGCCAAGGCAGGCACCTAGACCCTGAGCTATCTCCCTGGCCCCTATTGATTTTAAATAGGGTAAAAGAAAAATGTAATTTTAAAAACCTGATGACCTATTAGCAATTATCCTTCTTTATGGCTGAGTGGTACTCCATTGTATAAAACAAGCCTGAGGCTCAGTGGAGCAGATTAGAAGATGCAGACACAAGCCCAAACACACTCAGCCCCCTTATTTTTGACTAACAGTTGACATAGGTTCACTGAAAGAAAGACAAGCTCTTTAATGAATGGTGCTGGAAAAACAGGCTCTCCACATGTCAAAGTCTAAACCAAGAGCCATGCTATCACCATGCATAAACTAAATTAAAAATAGATAAATATCTAAATATTAAAAAGGAAACACTAAATTTACTGGAAGAGAAAAATAGGAAGAAACTTCAAAGACATAGGAGTAGGCAGAGACTTCATGAGCAAAACTCGGACTGTGAGAGAAATACTGCAAAGAGCTAACAGGTGGGATCTCGCCTTGTTTAAAAGCTTTGGTACAACAAAAGATAATCAACAGAGCAGAAAGGCAGCCCACAGAGTGCAGAAGAAGTGCTGACCGCTGTCCCTCAGACAGAGGACTTGTATTTAGAACATATAGAGAATTAAAAAAAAAAAAAATCAGACCCTCCCCAAATCCAAAGACCCAATCCAAAAATGGGTATCTGAGATGCATATATATTTCTCAGGTGAAGAAATATAAATGGAAAATAAGTACGTGAAAAAACATTCCGCATCGTAATTCATCTGAGAGGCTCCACCGCACCCCAGAAGGAGTGGCTGTCACCCAGAACTCAACCGGTAACAAATGCTGGAGGGACGGCGGGGAGAAGGGAGCCCTTCTCCTCTGTTGGTGACTGGTGTGAGTGAGCACCTGGGACACCAGTGTGGAGACACAGGCGTGGGCGTGTGGGCCTGCCCCTCCTATATTTACAATTGCTTCTTCTTTACATCGTTCTTATGTTGGAAACACTTTTGAAAGATGCAAATATACTATTTTTGGTAGTTACTGAGCTATTAAAAATGAAAGTTTTCAAATATAATACTTAACAGTAACATCCCTTGATGACATTAGTTGATAATTTCAATGGTACGCATGGCACTTAACAAAATATATAAAACTATTATGTTTTAGTAGATATTTAATAAATTGTTGAATTAACGTTGCAATTAATTAATGCATATCTGGCTGATATAGGAAAAACTTTTAATATGATCAGAGCTAGTAACTGATTCTAGGAATGAGAAATGTGAAACCCAGAGAAGTTCCCGTGGAAGATTCCAAATGGCAGTGTTCCTCCGTGTGTCCCGCTCTCTTTCTTCCACGTGTTCTTCAGAGTCTCAGCATTCATCTAGTGTCTCTGTGGAGAAAAGACGCCATGTTGCTCAGCGGGACCTCCATGGTCGTGCATAAGATTTGACCCCCAATACCTGGGAATGACTATTGTAAACAAGCAAACCAGTGTGTCCCCCCTCCTAGTCCTACCTTCGGGCCACCTATTTTAGCACTCTTTAACAAGTGCATTTCCATTAAGTAGTCATTTTTCACTCTTGCAAAAGGGGGGCGTGGGCGGGGTGCACTGCTTCCCGCCTGGCAATGATTGAACTGTATTGGGAGGTGGGGGCGTGGCTGGCGATGCCACTCCCACTGGGGGGTGAGCTCTGCTACCTGCCTGGCTGGTAGAAGGCACTGTTCGGGAACAGCGCGGGAGCGCGTTATAGAGCTCCCGAGAAATGAAGCGTGCCCCTGAGCCCTGCGGCGCACACCTGATTCTCCCCATCAGGACCCACACACCTGTCTGCGCAGGAAGATTCAGGAAGCCCTCCACTCGCAGCCCCCCAGCCAGAACACCCCGCGGGGGCCACGCCAGCCTTCTAGGCATCGCAGCAGCCCACTGTCCCGTCTCCTCAGCGCACTGGTGGACGGGGTCGGATCCCAGCAGCAGCTGGCCCTGAAGGCCGCCTGACCTCCCCTGCTCGCAGAGGACAACATCTGGGTGCCCGGACACGCCCCGCCTGCTTGCCCTTCTCTGCGGCCTTGACCTTTCTGAGAGACTCCCAGCACGTCCTGGCCCCGCAGTGACCTCTTGACCCGCCTTTCAGCCCTCACAGCTGTCCTGCTCTTGGTCACCTTCCCGGGGCGCTGGCTTTGGCCTCACACAGAACCCCGAGTGGCACTCGGCTGGCACTAGGCTGGCACCGGAGGACGCTGTCATGACCGCAAACGGAGCAGCCAGGGCGCCGCTGCGAGCAGGGACAGGCCCGGAGCTGCGCCTCTTGTAGGAAATAGTGCCTCCCCGGCTCTGCGTCCTAGCTGAGAAGGCAAGAGCCCCGAAACTCGGCGCCCCTCAGTGCACCTCCTCCTCGCTGAGATCCAGGCTGATTTCCAATGGAAGCGCATTTTCCCTTCCAGCCTTGGGCCGTACGAAGTCGGCTGGGTAGCTCCAGCGCCAAGCGACAGTTAAGTGTCCTGAGGTGCAGAACCCGGTGGGTGTCAGTGTGCACTGTCTCTGGTGTCACCCTAGCAATGAGCGTGAGGTTGGGGGGCAATCTGCCCCCGGGCTTTCTGCTAGCGCTACTAAAGCAGGCCGCGACTGCTGCCTCCCTGGCGCTGCAGGGCCCAGACCCCGCCCATCCCTAGGCCTGTGCTTGTCGGTCCCATCCGCCTGGTCCATCTCAGGCAGTCCCGCTTGAGTCTGGCTCAGCTCAGAGCGCCCTGCCTCACGGGTGGACCTGGACAGACAGTAAGCCTGAAGGAGGGGCGGGCCACCCTCAAGGTGGCCTTCCTGGAGGGGCGAGCCCCGCAGCAGGGGCAGTTCATGCGCAGCGCCACAAGGCGCACACTGCAGAAATGCAGGGAGCTCTCTTCTATGCATTCTAGATGGGTAAGAGGAAAAATGCAAAGAATCACACAAGCCAGTGCTTTCGGAGCGGCTTCCTGCTGTCAGCTCTCTTGTAGCTTTGCCACCCAGCCGCTTCGGTGAGGAAGTCATTATGCTGCCGGGAGTTGTGAGTTCTGCTAATGGGATCTTTCTGTTGCCTGCTCAGACTTTCTGGCCACGTGGGTGAATTTGTAGCAGGGCGCACAGAGCAGATGCACAACTCCAGTCTGGATCAGCCCGGGCTCATCACACAACCCTGCTGGGTTCACTGTGGCGTCTCCTCCCCTGTCTGTAGCCTGGAGCTCGCAGCACCCCTGGGGGCCTGGCTTCAGGGCCACCCTGTCTCTGGGGCACAGCGGCCTGGCCTGAGCATCTGCAGCTCCGTCCACCAGCTCCCGACCAGGGGCAGCCGACCCTCTCATTGTCCCCACAGTGGGACTTTGTCCTGTTAACCCAGGGCTGCCATCTGGAGCAGACTGTTGCCAGTGATGCTCATGGCCCAGAGCAGATGTCTGACTTCTGCCCTTCACCTTGATCCTGTTTTTCTGACTTTTGTAAGGTCTTCTCAGAGACCTTCCCACAAGAACACAGTAGTGGTCAGAGAAAATGTGCCCTGTGTTCTTTAGTGAAGGAGTCAAAGAAACTACATTTCCCTGAGGAAATAGGACTCTTCTCTTCTCTGAAAGTAAACTTCCTGGGACCAGTTTTGCTGTCCGACCTTAACAGAACATGCGTATGTCCATGTCAATGTCCTAAATTACAATTCTGTGTGCAGCTTCTCTAACACTGCTGACCACACTGAGCTGACGTTGCCCCAGCGACTGTGGCCAACATCATGGTGCTCAAGTGTGTCAGGCTCCGGGTCAGCTGGGCATGCTCGGTCCGGCTTCGGCCTGGCTTCGGCCCGGCTGGTGCTTGGTGCTGCTGGCAGGCCCAGCCCGAGCTATTTTAGGCCTGGGCCAAAGGATGACTCCCAGCTCTGACCGGACTCTGGGTCTCTGGGTGTACAGGCGTGACACTGAGCCCAGCCAGCTGGGGCAAAGCCAGGCATGCTGAATTCCCCGTTGCTACCAGCACATCTCAGCTTTGCCAGAGCCTCAGCTTTGAAAGGAAAAGAAAGTAAAGTTGGAAATTGTATTTCTAATTTGGGAAAATTCCCCAAGTTAACCACCAACATTTTGTGTATAGATGCTACCATTAAGCTCATTAAAAGATGTGATATGGAGGATGAGGAGACCTCGTTGTTCATTCTGAGATATAAATTTAGACGCACACTCTAGACCGTTGTGGGACAGATCTGTAGTTATTAATGTGCAGAGTCAGAGAAGCTTAAGACCACCCCCCTTAATGTCCTAAAGGAGCTGGAAGCAGGAGCCACAGGAGAAAGCCCAGGAAAGCAAGGCGGACGCTGGGCCTGGGCCCTGTGTTCATCTCAGGCCCTGGGCCTGAGTTGTGCTGTGCATGGGCATAGTGGACAGAGCAGGATCCTTTTGTTTCTCCTTGCTAGGGATTGAATCTGACCCTGTGGCATTGGACTACATCCCACGATCATCCTGATTTTTATTTTTCTGTGGGTCTTGCCGTGTTCTCAAATGCCCAGGTTGGGCTTGACGGTGCAGTTCCTGTGTCTCAGACCCCTGAAAGCTGGGCTGCAGGTGTGTGCCAAGGTGCTTCTCTCAGAACCCAGGCTGTAGGTTCCTATGGAGACAGTGATGCCCTGGAGCTCCTGGAGTCAAGCTCTGTGATGCAGCCGTGAATCACCTGTGGTAGAAGCTCCAGGACAGCCCACTTCTGCCCACCTCAGGGCTCACAGGGGCTTTGCGGTGGAGTCCCTGCTATGGAGCTAAATTTGAAATATAGACGAATTTAAAAGAAGAATTACAATCCCTTATTTAAGATCCAAAGCTCACAACTGCCACTAAACTGCATCTGTCTGTTTCTCTAAATCTACTTAGTAAGTAGACTAAGTTAGAAACACATAAATATGCATTCCCACCCATTTAGAACTTATATCATCAAAAGCTATCAAAAGTGATATGTATAAATTATAAGCCAAGTACACTTTTATAAGACATGTATGTCTTTGTTATTTTTCATTTATGTATTGGTACAGGGTTTCACTACACAGTTCAGACTCCTAGTGATTCCCCTGTTTTCAGCTCCAGCACTGAGATTACAGGCATGGGCCACCACGCCAGACTTGGTTGCCGGCTTAGCGTGCCCCAGGGGCAGGACAGGTGTAGCATGTGGGACTGGGGATCACACCCTGGTCCCCTGGGCTTGCCAAAGCAGGTAGGTGCTTAGTCTACTGAGCTGTGTCACCGTCCCTAAGATATTTAAAATGTCTGTTCTCACAGGCTCTGGGAAATTTAGCATTACATTGCAACTTTACTGGAACACAGACCACCCTAAACCTCACAAGATCTCAGTTAGAATGACACTTAAAATTTAAAGACAAAAGATAATCATAGGTTTTGGCACGAGAGATAATCCTTATCTATTTGAGGTCATTTTGACTGTGACAATGATATTCACTTTACATGATTATTTTTGCATTAAACATTTGGTAGGTCAAGTAGAAGGTACTAGAACATCACTTCCCAGAGGCTATGGGTTTTCTTCCTTTATTTTACCCACGGAGCTGCTTGTCAAGACATGGCGCTTATCTCTACTGGTGATGGCCACTGGCCTAGGAGCCAAGCCTGCTGCCTCCTGTCCCTGTCAGGTGGAGACGGACATCTGAAATGAAATGTGGAGATTTCCCAGGTTATCATCTTTATTGCGTGAGGCATTTCAATATGACCCTTTTTTTTTTGGTATTTAGTACTGGGTCTACAGGGTCTATAGGGTCTCACTCTTCTATTGATTCTCCTGTTTTCAGCCTCCTCAATGCTGGGATTAGAGGCATGCGCAACCACACCCTGTCTCAATCGCCTTCCATGCACGCCCCCCAGGGGTGGGCCCAGTCGGCATTCTGGGGATGGAACCCCAGCCCCTGCATTCTGCCTAAGCAGCCGCTTTAGTCCACTGAGCTATCTGGCTGGCCCTCAATATGATTCTTTTTCAAAATGTAGGTATATGAGACTTTTAAAAGAAAAGTTCATTTGAGTTCCCAAAAGAGATTGATTTAAATTTAAGAAAATATGAAAGAATACAAAAATCTGTTAGTAGGCTGCATTTCAAGTGCATATTTTCTTCTATTGTCCTAGCAGGTAGGAAATCAATATTTATTAGGGTGTGCTTAGAACTGCCATTTCCCTAAATTCGCTAAGGTAACCATTTCTCTATGACAGTTGAATGCAAACCATGCTCATTTCCTCATCAAGTATATAGAATTAGAATCATTTTTAAGGTTTATGCTTTTTTTAAAAAAAAATTTAACAGATGCACAGCAAGCATTTATTTAGCAAACATTTGAAGTTGAAAATTTATACATCTGAGATGAGTATTTCTTTCTTTTAACACACTCTGTTTTTTTTTTTTTTATATTTAAAATTTTATTTTAAAGAGCAAAAACAGCAGAAACAAAGGTGACTTTCAGAGCCCGGCGGCCATCTCTGAGGCTGCCTTGGCCTCGCGCCTAAGTCCAAGCCCACCAGGGCACCCTCACCCCCGGGAGCCGTGTGTAGACTTGCAGGCTGGGGTCTCGGCTGGGAGCTTCCCCAGCTCTGGCCTGTAGGGCCAGCAGGGGCCTCACTGGAAGGCCCCGTGTCTGCCCCAGTGTCAGTCATGGCTTCCGCTCAGACAGTAAAGACTCAAGTTCTTTCACTTTCCACGTGGTCAGAATTAACAGGGTAAACTGTTTTTCTTCAGCTCCCGGGGGACACTGCAGGTCATAGTGACCCCACACCATCCCTTTGTGGGCAAGGCTACGCAGAAGTCCTGGTCGAATCCCACCTTGTTCTCCATGCACTGTGAACACCAGCAGGATGGTGTTGAATGCCTCCCACCCTAGGATCCAATGTGGGGGCTCTCTCTTTGCAGCTACACCGCCATCCAATGTCACTCAAGGCTCTTCCCCCACCTCTCAGATACTGCTCACATGTCCTATCAAGCTGGAGCTCAAACTGACGGGGGATAGCACACCTCAGAGTGTGTCAGACGGAAAGAACAGGACAGTGCAGAACCTGAAAGCGCCCACTGCAGTGGCCAATCTGCAGTGACCTGGTGGGTCTCACCAGCTGCCTGAAGCCCAGGCCTTAGGCCATGGAGGCTGTTGGTGTCACTAACACTAGAAACCTTGCCATCCCTGCCTTGGACTATGGCTCCCTTTCACTTCAATGTGTAAAGCAGGACAGAAGCCAGCTACCTGTGACCTGCTACTTAATTTCCACAAGACAGGCAGGACAATCTTCCAAAAGATCAGTCAGGGGTCCCCTGATCTTAAGAACTGGTGAAAACTCCCATGGGAACACCCAAATGTTCCTTTCACAGTTACCCTCATCTTTGTCTTTGTTTCTAGCTTTTTATCTAATTAAGGTGGAAATTATCTTGGGATGCACTTGCACATTATACTAATTTTTGTCTTCATAACATAACCTCCTGAAAATCTGTATTAATGCAGCCATAAGAAAATGTTTCGCTTAAAGCAAGGTATGCTGTCTTTTGCAGACACAATCTAGTTATAACAGAGATGTTTTTCCCTCAAGTTTAGGACTAACTACTCAGCCTCCTGCAGTAATTTTCATCAAGGGCAGACGAGCCTGCGTCTTCTCTTCCCCTAAGTGCAGTGGAGCGTGCTAAACTCTGACTCTTGTGAGACAGTTTTGTCATTGTCTTATCCATTTTGTGGCCATATTTTGGGATTCAACTTGACAAGTACTCTTTGCTGTTCAGTTCAAGCAGTAAAATCATTTTTGTTAGGAAGCAAAGCATTTAGGACATAGTTATAATCCACCGTGCTCAGTTATAATCCACGTACTGAAATAGATAGACATTTGGCATGTTCCTTATGATGAGAATATTTGGAAGAAGGCAGCGATGAGCCCCGAGTTATTTCCGAGTCGGTCCACACACCAGCTGTGGCCCTGCCCCCACTTGGGGTGCTCGGCTGTGCATGTAGACGGCACATGGGCAGCAGGTCTTTAGCTTTAATGAAAGCTATGCCTCTAGGCTTGGCTGCACCTTCTTCTGAGAACTTCTCAGCTCCTCCTGGTCCTATCTCATGCTGGCCACATGTCTACTCTCTGTTCCTGTTGAGCAAGGAGGGTGGAGAAGCACAGCCCTCACTGCTCTGTCCCCAGGACCAGCACCCAAAATATATGACCAATTGGGAGCAGGTGTTGGTGTCGCATTCGTTCTGTCTGTATGTGTGTGCCCGAGACCATGCACACCCAGGTCTGTGTTAGTAACTGCCATTTTGAACAGTCTATGGCTCCGTCTTGGAGTGCCCCTTCAGCTCCTTAAGAGGGACAGAATCTACCTGGGGAGGAGGCTACTGTGGCAAATGTGGCACGCAAAGCCCTTCACCCATAGCATCAACTCTGTGAACAATGACAATTACTGCTATTGTTATCTTGGAATCAAGAGAATTTCTTCAGCGCTTGCTCTCCCTGGTCCTTGCCTGTGTGGTGCTGCTGGTTAAACATTTATTGTGTAATCCTACAAGGATCCGAATGCATAATCAAATGGAATGCACATAATTGTGGTTAAGTAGAATAGCTTTTGTAATGTTGATTCATCAGTGAGATTTTTGTGATTTTCTACCTTTATTGTCTTGGAGACTCATTTAGTATAAAAAAGAGAGATAAAGCTGCACATCGTCCTCTTCCATTCATGCTGTCGTCTATTCCTTTTGATGCTTGGAGAATGTTCCGCAGCACAGAGGGTCCACCTGGGTGTGATCGCCCTCCCTCCCTCCTGGCTGGCAGGCTGTCAGCCATGAGGCAACCCTGCAGGCTGCACGGCTGGCCCTGCTACAACACCTGTGTGGCTGTGGCTTAACCTGATCAGTTTCTGTCTGTATCATGACACTGTGTGTTGCTCTCTGTTTCCTAAGATTTGAGGTCTTTCTCCAGACCTGGGTCTGAAAGCATGCTTTAACCCTTCAATTGAAATCTAAAGTTAGAGTTTGTGTAGAGACTGTCTTGCACAGATACTATGGAAAGAAAGAAAGGTCATGGTAAGCTTAAAATTTTCTTTAGGCATTTTTAATATTTAGATTTGCATCTGCAGAAAATTGTTACTGATCTGAAGAACTTTATGTATTTAATGTTTTACTTTTTTATTTATTTGGTACAGGATCTTGCTACACTGCTCACATTGTGGTAATCCTTCTGTCTCAGCCTCTCCAGCACTGGGATTAGAGGCGTGTGTCACCACGCCTGGTTTCCATGACCGGCATGTCAAGCTCAGGGGGTGGAGCCAGCACAGCATGTGGTACCATGGATCGAACCCCTGTCCTTGCGCCAGCTAGGCAGGCATTTAGACTACCAAGCTATCTCCCCAGCCTGCTTGAAGAACTTCATTGAGTCTAGAAGAAATCTATTTTTTCTACAAGAACATAATGATTATGCCTTATGTTAATAGATCACAGGAAAAGCCCTGCCTCACTGACTCTGACCCTCACTCTGTGATGAAAAGTCATATGTTGCCTGGTGAGAGCTGTGCTTGGCTTTATTCAGCAACCATTGCAAAGCTCACCCCTGTGTCTGATGTCTATCATCAACAAGTGTAAATAGGTCCTTTGTGATCCGTGACTGGATTCTTACCAGACTTAGTTTCAAATCAAGATTATTTAATATGGATTAAAATGTATCCAAAGTGGATCTGTAAGGATCTCAAATACTCAAGAAATTTCTTAAGCTTTGAGCATGCATTTGTCACTCAGCAGTGACACTTGGTGCTAGGACGCCACATCCTGGGTGAAGAGACCCCACCACTAGGGAGGCACCACCGGGCACGGACTGCCTGACAGAGGAGCGTCTGTGCTGGTCCCCAGGTCTGTCACACAAGGGCTGTGACACACCCCTTCCCCCTTCAGGCTTTGCTCTGGCAAGGTTTCCACCTATGTAGATCTCGAGAGTGCAGAGAAGCACACCTAAACCAAGGAGAAAATGTAGTTCCTCGTGTGTGGGGCTGGGCTGAGGGAGACCCCAGCGACAAAGGAAAGCTCCGGGGCGCAGATTGGCTCCAATGGCACTATTTCAGTAGAGCGCTTGGTAGCCAACCTGCATTGCCACCAGGGTTGGATTAGTAAAATTGAACTTTGAGAGAGAAATTTTCCTTCCTTATTGTGTTCTCTCTCTCTCTCTCTCTCTCTCTCTCTCACTCTCTCTCTCTCACTCTCTCTCACTCTCTCACACACACACACGCCCACGTACACATACATGCACATGCCTTTGAGCCCACAGAGAATCTTGTAAAGAATTCCCATGATAATTATGCACACAGAGAGACACATATGTAATTTAAATACCAGTTTTCATCGGGGGTGAAGTGCACCCAGTTGTGCAGCCCCGGGTCCTCTGGGAACACTGACAGGGCGCATGCATCTCACGCATCCCTCAGCCTGGGCCCCGGCTCAGGCCCCTACAGGCCCAGGACAGCACAGAGCACAGCCTGT
Source organism: Capromys pilorides (assembly GCA_004027915.1). Classification (NCBI taxonomy): domain Eukaryota; kingdom Metazoa; phylum Chordata; class Mammalia; order Rodentia; family Capromyidae; genus Capromys; species Capromys pilorides. The sequence goes on along the minus strand of PVKN010000043.1, from coordinate 12,718 downwards.
AAGAATCAGGGGGAAAGCATCCATGGAGCCAGGAGAAAAGCTGGCATGGGCATTTTTCTCATAATAAATGTGATGGTCCATGGGAGGTAATGACAGAATTCTCCAGAGCGGTAGAGATCTTGTTTCTGTTACGGTCCGGCATGCTCCAGGAAGCTGCAGTCCAAGTTGGACGGCTTCTCACCTCCGTGTCTTATTTTGCTTTCTTTGCATCATCTATGAAAATAATGTCTGTTTTAGAATCCACAGAACTGATTAGTGCAAATTCGGAAAATGTTCATGCGGTTAAAATAAAGACAAAGAATAGAAGTTAGATGAAAATCACCTTGGAAGACTGCTCCATATGAAGGCAGAGATGACTTTAGATTCAAGGCAGGGGGACTTAAATGTTTAATAAGACAGGACATGTAGACCTCTTTTACAAATCAAATAGGCTATTTGATGCCTGTATCACCGGCATTTTTCGTGGAAGCCACGCAGCTTGTTTCATTCAGCCAATCAGCACTGCAGCTTTGCTGCTTACATAACTGGTGGCTGACAAGGAAAGGCTAACTGCTTGGAGGTTTTTCACAACCATGAGAAATAAAAGCGATTCATTTTGTACATGGTAAGTATTGCTCATTTTCTCTTTCAAACTAAGTTTTGCTGGGAGATTTGTATTAGGATACAGTCTAGAAGCCCCAAACTGTATTATAAAGAGGAAACGATGAGCATAAGCGAATTAGCTGAGGCAGGGCCTTCTCCTTCAGGAAGAACCTTCCATCTCAGGGAAATGGTTCTTGATTCCTGTGAGTGTGTCCTTCCAGAAAAGCAGACTGATGACAGAAGGACAGCTCATAAGGAGTGACGTCTAAGGCACAAAGCATCAGTGAGATGCACATGAGGAAAATAATTTCCAAAACTAGCACCTCCATATGTGCTCCTACGGAAACACAAACCTGTTTCTCAGACTCCCTTCCTACTGGGAGAGCCTCATTTGAAATCTCTAAATCCCATCCCGAGAGTTGGCTGGCCCCCTCCCTTTGCGTTGCTGCGCTCAGCAGCCATGCCCCCGATGGTGAGGTCCCTCTGCCCGTGGCTGGCCCTCCCGACACCTCCTCTCCACATGTAGCAGTTCTGCGTGCTCCGGAGTTGCTCACTGATAGACGATGGTGCTCTCAGGTCCCAGCATGCTTGGTCGTGGCGGACAGGTCAGGTAGTACGCAGCGGAGCTGACCACCCACCGAGGCCTACAGCACATCCAGGTGGCCTCAGAGGCCGAGCGCGCCCCGTGGTGGGTCTGGTGACTGGAGGAGGGGGGCGGGGTTCCACATTTTTAGGTTTGTCATAAAAGATAAAATATGCGACCTTGCACTGTGCGAGTTGGGTTGACTTCAATCAGCGTGGTGTTTGTTGTTACGTCTGTATCACACCCGCGTTCTCCTCTACCTCTGAGCAGTAGATTGTCTTAGGTGTGTTCTTCATTTTCCGCATCTGTTCAGCAGCTGGGGGGTTGCACACCGTTCGCACAGCCTGGCTGGGCGAATGGTGCAGCTGTGATCCCCGGGAAGAGGGAGAAAGCCTGGCCTAAGCTGAGGACTAGAGCAAATCTGGCGGGCAGACGTGGATTACCACCCACAAGAAAACGCCACGTAGACTTATTTATACATTAAAATGTAATACGTAAATCCATATAAATTCATTTCAGCCGGTGGACGAAGTCCATGGGGCTGCCTAGTTAGGGACTGAACAGAGAATTTAGCAGGTCTCACAGGTGAGATGGACTCCCTAAGCGATGGTTCATGGGCACAAACGTTCACTCAGCTACTCTGAGCCTGGTTCTCATATCCAATGGAATTAAGTGAACTTGCAAATAACTGGCATAAATATAAGCAAAACTCACTTACATTACAAAAGGAAATGGTGAGTTATTATAAGTGCATTTAAGCAACATACAAATGTATACGTTCCAAAAATAGGTGTTATCACAAAAATTAAACAAACAACACTAACAAATAGAAGTTTACACTGACATTTGTAGCCTTTGTGGCTTTTAGAGGAGAAAGCGTCTAAAGAGGCCCCAGGCCAGGCACCCTTGGCCCCAGGTGAGGAAAAGAGCTCGAGGCAAATCGCTGGGACCCGGGCGGAGCAGACCCCAGACCTGGAGGACCAGGCAGCCGACCTCAAGACCATAGTGCACCGCGCTCCGGACCCTGCCGAGGTGCTGAGGAGGCCCTTTGGCAGCGCCAAAGCGTGCGCTTCCCGCCCGAGCTGACATCTGCTTTGCTTTCTTTCCTTTTTTTACCGTGCTAATTGCCATTTAGGAATCATATGCTTGCAGTCGTGGCCATTAAGCAATCGCAGAGGCGCTTTGTGTCTGCTTCTCGCGGTGGGTATACACGTGTCTGTCAGCACTGTGGCGCGAAGGCGGTCATTAGGCCAGGAGTAATGAGCTGCCAATTAATAGCGCAGCAAGCCTCACACGTCAGCGTCAACATCGGAGCATTGTTACGTACATCATATGCCAAGGAGTGGTGGGGACTTCCACCTCCCTTGCTGTCTGAGGCTCAGGAAGCAGTTTGTCACCTCTAGTTTAACCCCTTGTTTCTTAGTGTGCAGAGGACACTTTACTCTGAGGTTCCAGTTCCCAAAAACCTGGCACAGTGACAGACTATGATTGACGCTGAGGTGGTTGGAGGAAAACCATGGGTAAGGGACTCAGGCAGAGCTTCTCTTGGTGTGCGCATCGGAATAAGACAGGGCTAAAGCAGGGCTAAGCGTGCTCCACGGCAGCGAGATGCTGGCCTCCTCTGCTCCAGTCTGTCCTTGTCGGTTGAGAGCAGCCACCATGCTGCTGTCCTATGTCAGCGCCTTTGCAGAGCCTTCATGCCTGATGACATCGGATTTCCTATTTCTCTACTATTGTTCTGCATCTTGCAATATTTTGCTCTCTTGTACTTGCAGGTGTGTGTATGTGTGTGTGTGTGTGTGTGTGTGCGCGTGTGTGTGTGCGCGCGTGCGCGCTGTGCCCTTTCACCAGGCATCACATTGCCTTGAAGGCATGACCAACTTCCTGGAGGCAGAAGCGAGCTCATGGTACACACTGGACACAGTGTTCAGGGTGGAGTTATTTTACACTAAATTTCAAACTCCTACACAATGCTTTCTGTTCTATATCAGTATTTAGTTGAGCCCTACAAATTACCCCTCTTCTGTTGCTGAATTAATTGTGATAAAAAATGCAATAGATTCCCTACATGCCAAAGTGTATTGCTATTTGAGAAAACATTTCATACCGTTTCATTATTCATTTAAAATAAACTCAAATTCTAAAGGTCGTTATCTACTATGGCGAGGGGAACCTCGAGGCCGTGGAGAGTATTAAGCCTGTGCCGGATCCTGCACTGTTGTTGCTTTTCCTCTTTGGTTTCACCGAGTGGATCCACACATGAGACAGGCAGCTGTTAGTGGTAACTTATTGCCTTTAAACTATGTTACAGCTCGCAGCCAGTATCCCTGGAGGTGAGTCACAAAGGCATTTGCCTGCACGTTTTCAAGGAGACACAAATATTCACATTTCAATGTAATGCATAAATTGTTTTGTGGGTTCATAGTGGAGTGGAAAGGCAAAATGCTCGACCAAGTGACCCGGTGACTTCCCACGAAGAACCTACTTGTGGCTGCACCTGCTGCAGACACAAACTACCCATGTTCGCTCGTAAGGGAGCATGGTGGTGGGGAGGCATCTTGACCATGGTGCACAGGGCCGTGCCCAGGCCATGCTGTCCTCACCAGCAGCTGCAGAGCACTCTCACTATGATGGTCACGTGTCCAGAGGCACGTTGCTTCCCACACTCTTGCAGGACAGAAATACATTAAAATTCTCTGTAGAAATTTCCCCAGTTAGGATAAGGATGTATTTGTGTACCTATATTATAAATTTGTCAATTTTTTTTATCAAGATCTGACAGTTTTAAAATCATCCATCTTCTTGTTTTTGAAGGAAAAGTGAGTAACAGAATGGAAAGCCCTCTTCAAAAGGCACTCGGTTCTCATTACCTGTCAAAAGAACGCAGCACATGGGCTGAGACCTTCTATTTTTATTAAGGATATTGCATAGCCCTGCATTGAAAGGCGAAGGCTTGCAAGTTCTCCAGAGCAGGCGGAAAGCAGTGTGGACAGCAAGAGGGGACCTCCCCCTCGGCCCCCCAAGAATATCGAGGGTAGCACCATAAGATTGTGGGGCATGGGGCTGCAGTATATGCAAATAATTCTTTAAAAAATCAACACAGTTTGAATGGATATCTATGCCATCATTCTTGGTCAGTTAAGCAGATACAAGCTCTGTCCCACAGCACTGGGATGGTCACTGTCCCCTCCCTCGGACAGCATATCTGATGATTTCAGCCGTAAGGAAGACAGCAGTTTGGCTTGCAGCTCAGAGGGCATGGCCCGTGGTTGGTCAGGGCCAAGTCAGGAGCAGCGTGGCAGAAGAACAGCGAGGAGGACAGGAGCTCAATCCAGGAGGCGGAGAGTGAAGGGAGCGGCAGGAAGGAGGACATGCTCCTGCCGCTGGGCCACGGCCCAGCTCTTCCAAGGGGCCCCAGCTCCCGCAGCACACGCAGTTGTGACTGTGGCTGAGTCCGTGGACGCGGGTGGGCCACGGTACAACCCCGTTCCAAAGCGCCTCCTCCGAGTGCATGAGTCTACAAGAAGCGTCGAGATCAAAGTCACAGCACCATGTAAGTGTGTGCAGAAGCTTCGTGCTCTGACTCACCAAGCCAAGTGTGCTCCGCACCCCCATGCAACGTCTGGCAGGGTCTGGATATGCAAATGTAAACCTTGTCCCAGTGCAAAGGTAAGGCAGCCACTGTGCGGAGCAGCTGCAGCTGTGTGCGGGGGAGGCATCTTCACAGAGGGGTGTGGGCACCTGCCCAAAGTGGCGGCATCCCAGAGGAGCGCATTTCCCGGAGAACACAGAAGGAACATTGCCGAGGACAAAGAGTGACATGCAGAGGAATGCCACCATGCAGGAGAGACAAGGGCCGCTACTGGGGCCTGGGATCACTACCTGGGAGGGCTGGAGGCTGCCTTCATGGAGGATGGCCACCATGGAAGGCGGGCATCGGTGCGGACCCCCGGGCAGCATGGTCCCTGAGTGCCACACAAGTGCCACAGAGAGGGAGAGCTGAAGATGTCCCTTGCAGAGGGTGCGGAGGACAGACATTTATGCGGATGGTAAGGAAACTTCAGGACTTCAATGTTATGGTAGCATGTGCCAGTGCAGACGTTCTCAAAAGTCCTCTGCAAATGAAGGGTTAAAAACCCATAGGAAACCTAGGATGTTCCTTTCCCTAGGACCTCCGTGACATGTGACACGTCGCTGCTCCCTGGAACTGCCATCCTTATTACTTGACTGTGACCTCACACCCCTGTGACACTGGTGGGGCACGTGGTCAAAGACAGAGCTCTAGGATGGTCAGGGCGGGACAAGTGTCAATCAAGGGGCAGTGTTCTACAGAGACACACGCATGAACACACACATACACACACACACACACACACACACTTTCTGAACCATTAGGGAAATATAAAGACTAAAATCACTCAGAGAACAGTCTATTAATTTTTGAAAATTTGGCATAATTAGTTTTCTAAGTGAACTGTAGCTCAGCTAGAGACTAGGGTCTACAGTAATCTGTTACGTCAACTCTGTGTAAGAGAACCTTTATATCCATAGATGAAATGACTAGAAAGTGATAATATACATAATTCATCAGTTATCTACTAAATTAAATTTAATTATTTTGATGTACATAAATTACACAAATTATTCATTTTACTGTGATATAAAATTCACATATGTGTATTTATACCCCTTGCATGATTCTTGAGTAGTTTTACACTTTTCATTGATCTGGAAGTGTCTTTACTTCTTAAAGGATATTTTCACAGGCAGCAGATACAAGCAGGCAGTCGTCGATTCTAGCACTTCGCAGACATGATCCATTATGTTCTGGCTTCCATTTTTAAATTCAGAAATCAGCTGTCAGATTCCTAGTTGCTTCTTGGACATGCAATTTCTATGTCTGACTTTGACATTTTCCCTCCAGAACTTAATTTCTTTTATGTGTGCTCCACCCTGGCACTTCTGAGGCCCGATGCCTTTAATCAGTGGGGGAAAGTGACCTGCAGTCTCTTTTCCAATGTTGGCTTTCCTTTCTTTCCTCCTCATAGAGTAATTCACTTAAAATTTTCTCACACATTTCAAATTCCCCTAACAACTGTTCCTCTTTTAATGTTTTTCTTTGTGTGTGTCACATATTTTGTACCGAGCTTTCTTCTTTTCCTCTGATTCCCCCTTCAGCGTTGTCTAACATACCATTAATGCACTTAATTTTAGAAACCCAAATGGACAATTTTAGTTGCAGAATTTCCTTTGCCTTTGTTTTGCTGTTGGCCATTCACACTGGCATTGCCTATCGCATCTCTGGTATATTTATCAAAGCTATTTTAAGATCATCCTAATATCCAAGCTCCCTGGAAGGGTTGTGTGTGTGTGTGTGTGTGTGTGTGTGTGTGTGTGTGTGTGTAGGGTTCCACTACACAGCCCAGACTCATAGTGATCCTCCTGATTCCTGCCTCCCTAGTGCTGGGATTACAGGCATGTGCCACCATGTCCGGACTCCACCGCTGGCTCAGCACGTCCAACGTGTCATGTGGTACCAGAGACCAAACCTTGGCTTCTGTGCTTCCCTAAACAAGTGCGTAGTCCTCTGAGCTATCCCTCCGGCCCTATTCTGAGAGTTTCTTTGTTGTGTATTTTTCCCTACTTTTGGTCATTTGATCTTGGCTGCTGGTGGGCTGGATGAATTTTTGTTGACTCTGGAACATTTTGTGTGGAGAGTTTACAGAGATAACTGACACACAGGTGGAGGTCTGCTTTCCTGTGTAGAGTTCACCCGCCACTGGCCTGTGCTTGACTGGGCTGCTGCACCGGCTCTGTGCCTGGGAAGCTGAGGGCTCCACTGCAGCCCCCTTGTGCGCTGCAGCTCTGCTTGGAGCTCCCCTGCTAAGCACTGGGCCTTCTGGTACTCCTTGGACTGTGGCCCGCTCGTGAACTCTGGGTTCTATTTTGCTCAGCCCTGTGAGACTACAGAATATTTTGCTTTACTTCTCCATTTGCTACCTGGCAAAGGAGGAAAACAGGGGCAGTGTGGGCCCTTCTCAGTCTTTCCTTGGCGTCCTGAGTCTGCTTCCCTGATAGCTCTCAGGTCTGCAGAGTGGTTGTTCCCATCTCTGCCCCGCTTTATCTGCCTGGCCATGTGGAGTGGCCTGGTGGGAGTCCTGCAAGCTGTTGTCATCACCTGGGAGCTGGTCTGTAATACTCAGCCTGTGCCCACTGTGTTCCAGGTGCCTCTCCCACACTCTCCCGTGACCCTGCATGGAGGGGTTGATCCTGCAGGACCATGCTCAACACCCTTAGGGAAGGCTCTGAGGCCACACGAGGTGCTCAGGGCAAATCCTTGGGTTCCCCATCCCAGGCCATGGAAACCTTTCTGCCAAGATCAGAACTTGTATCTCTTAGGAGCTGCCTAATCCTCCCCTAGCTAGTCCTGGTCTCCGACCTGTCCATGGGCTGTAGCGACAGCAGACACAGGGGACATTCTGGGCTCCTTGGAGACATCAGAATAGTCCTTTGATTAGACTTCAGTCCAGATATGGACCCCTCCCTGCAGACCTCCTGGGTCATCCACTCAGGGTGCTTGCTCTGCTTCAGCATCTCTGTTTAATTAAAATTACTTAAACATTGTACATTAATTATTCCTTACAAATGAAAGCCTTCTGACCCTTTCCCATCATGGGCTAGCTGAGCCTCAGAAGATGCCAGGGAACTTGGCAGGCATAGCTGCAGGCTGTCACTGTGATATGAGAAGTTTAGACTGCAGGCTGAGGCAGACGCCGGGGCTGGCCAGCTGTGCTTCCTCTAGGGTGGATTACCCCCAGCCAAGGGACTGGCCGTAGGAGAGAGGCAGGGTTCACCACAGAACGCAGCCCTGCCCTGGTGGGTAAGCTGCCCGCTGCCACACCAGGGTGAAGAGACAGCCTCGTAGGGTGGGTAGGGCACCTAGGGCACTTGGCAGTGGGAGAGGCAGGTGGTCAGAAGAGGACGGCCTGGCCCTGGAAGCCTCTTCTGCAGTGGGTGGAGTGACGAGGCAGCCACAGTTCCACTGCCCCTGTTTCCTCAGGGGAATCCCCGGAAATCACAGCAGCCCTCAGCACTGTGTGGGGTTCAGCACAGTGGCTGGTCCTGCCTCAGTGGCGCAGAAGTATTTGTAGGTTTTAAGCAAGGAGTTATTAACAGAAGGGCTTCCTCTGTGCTGATGTCTTCCTGTTTCCACAAACACCGAGAAGGACTAGCTATCACCATACCAACTTGGTGGTGCGCACCTGTCCCCTCAAAGCCTTGTGCAGTCCTGGGGGCGCCCTAGAGTTGGCGATTGACTCATGATCACAGGCTGCGATTATAGGTCCGAGTACTGCTGAGATTATATATGTGTGTGAGTGTCACTACAACTGTACATATAAAGTCACTTAGGTATGCACCTGGAAAATCTGTACACACTGTGCAGTTCAGCACGTGGACAACTCGTACGGATAACTTAACATTGAGGTAGACAGAAATCCAGGGCAAACGCTGGCCAGTAACGGAAAAAAGGCTGATAATTCAGGCCGAGCACAGGATCCAGATACTCCGGAACATTTCCCAACACAGATGTCCTTCAGACTTGGGCTGCATTCGCTCAGCGCTGCCTCGCTGTGCTCGGGGATGAGGCGAGCCGTGTCCTGGCCTCGGTCTCCCCAGAGCGTGCCTTTGTCATCCACTGCTTGGCATGCGTTCTCGTGTTCTCTGCAAACTGTCAACCTGGAGCCGTTCACCATAGAGAAAACCAGCCCCTATCTAACAGAGTGCGTTCTGCATGACAAACATGCAAATATACTTTTTAATTTAATAAATGGGAAGGTGCCACTTCAAAAGATCAGTTAATTTTTAATTAAATATATTCATTTAATACTTTTTCTGAAAGTGATTTTCACAAGATAATTTAAAAACCATAGTCTAGTAAAATGAGCATCCCGCCAGGCCTCTGCTCCTGCTTACAGAGATAGGTTTTATAACACATAGGAAATTAATGCTATTTTGAATATCTTTGGAAGGCTTTATGTAATTCGCATTGGAAAATGATGTGTCATCCCTTGTAAATGCTTTCTTGGCGTCTGATAAGAGGTGAATGTGGCAGAAGAGTGGGCTTTCAGTCCTGGGATGGGGCCCTGGGGAGCCCTGTGCGCAGGCCCCACGGGGTCCCCTACACACTGGTGCACGCTCACCTCCGCCACGGCCTCTGCATGCCAAGCTGAGCCGCCCCGCAGGCGGGGTCCTTGCAGAGGTGCTGCGTTTAGCGAGCTTTGCTCTGGTGGAGCAGCCTCACTGAGGTGCTGATGCCCCTCCAGTACCTGTTTACTCCCGGAACATATGCTTACCTGAGGCTGCATCACTCGGAGGTGGCGAAATGAGGAGTCTGTGCCACCGGGGGCTGTGTTTTTTGAGCGGCTATGGCTTCCTGGGACTCAGGGGCAGAGGGGGCAACGCAGAAGAGCTGGGAAGACCTGTTGTGCACCTGTGCCTCTCATGCCTTGACTTCTGTCCCTCTGACAAGAAATGTGATGCGTAGAAGTCAGGAAACGTAATCAGCTGCAAAGAAACTAAACACATGAGCTGCATCATACACATACGACATGGAAAACTCCAAGCTGCCGGACAAGTTATTATATAGTCTTTATTGGCCTATTCAGATTAATAGAAAAAGTATTAAGAAGTAAAAATTCTGGATCTCATATCAGTCTCCATGGAGGTAGACATGCACTATAAATGAAATTAAAAAAAAAAAATACTTAGCTGCGTACTTTAGGGATTTGGTTACTTCAGTACTTCAGATAATTATTATTATCTAAGTAATAATTTCACTATATTTTGAAAAATATAGTCATTTAGAAATAGAAAATTCAAAGTATGGAACATGCATAAACTAAAAATAAACATTTTAGATATTCATGTTTTAACGAACTTTTGTGTATGCCTTAGTATTGCTTACTGGGATGTATATGGGTGACATATATTTCCAAATAGTTTAGGTAGATTTTAGAAAGTGATTTTAAGTCTTGTAGCCAGTGTACAGATAGCTGAAATGAAGAATTTTATTAGTTTTTCTTCTGGTCATTAAAAGTATTTATTGAGTGTATCCTGTGTGTAAATTCTCGCTTTTGGACATACAGCAGCTGAGCTCAAGAGCCAAGCCAGCAGGGAAAGGAAGAGGTCCCACGGCACACGCCTCATCTGAGGGACCCTTCGGAGCAGAGCCCAAGGAGCCCAGGTGTCCTTGGCCCTGTCATAACTAGCACGCTCAGAATCACAGGGCAGCCTTAGCGTTGTGTGGTATATCTAAAGAGAAAAATGAGAAAGAGGTGGTGGGAGGAAGAGAAGTGGGTGTGTGGAGGGAGGAGGGCGACATGGAGAGGAGAAGGGGAAGGAAAGGGAGGGGAAGAGAGACGGCCAGGGCATGGAGGGAAGGCAAGCAGAATTAGAATGCTGCGCCTCCCGGACTGGGCGTTGTCCTTGTGCACCGTGAGCATTTACCAATCATTTAGAAGTACGAAGTGTAGTGCACTGAGGGGCCGGGGAGATAGCTCCAGTTATGACCTACAATAAATTACAGAGTACTCCTGCAAATCTTCTTCTGAAAGACCCTTCTCCCTGGGCATCACCAGGAGGCACAATGTGGAAACGAATTCTAAACATGATGCAGTGGAGTTCCCGAGCACGGCCCACGAGACAGCGGATCCTTGTGCCAGCGCGGCCCTGGCTGCAGTCCTGTCCGCAACAGCAGCCCGGGTGGCCCAGCAGCGCTTGGATAATGAAGCTATTTGCCCGTTTTGTTTTCATTTTGGATGCCACCATGCAGGGACCCCGGGCCCTGCTCCGTATGAGCCATCACCACCCCATGACAAGGGTGTGGAGGGGAGACCGTGGCCCCCGCAGGCTGGGTTCGGACGCTTAGGGTTCTTCAGCTGTCGCTCCCCGATGTGTTCATGGAGTCAAACTGAGGCGGGGGCGCGCAGCCGCAGCCTCGCTTCAGACCCTGAGAGCGCATGTGCGCTTGTGCCCGCTGCGGGCCCTTCCTCTGCAGGGAGCACTAGGCCAGCGGGATCTGGAGCCAGCCAGGGAAGGCCCGCGGAGCAGCGCTGAGCCGTAGGGCGGCGACCCCAGAGCCGCACCGAGGAGAAGAGCACAGCGGATTTCTGGTCATCGAGGAGCCGGAGCCTTTAAAAACCGGAAAGACTGAAACGTCTTAGAAAGCTCGTTTCTGCAGAGTCCGAGGTGATGGTGGCTGTTGGTTAGGCTCTGCCGCCCCTCTCTGCCGGCCTTTCTGGTGCACGAAAATTTTACGCCCAGCAATATTTAACCTGAAGGACGACGTAGCTCATGCCTATCGCCAGTTGCCACAGGCACTGTGGCGTTTCTGTCAGACTGACAGAGGTCCTCTGGGGTCCAGCCCAGCAACACTCGTTCTTTTGTTTGTTTTCTTTTTTGGTTAGCTGCTTTCAATTTAATATATCTACAGATCTATACCTATATGTGTAAATACACAGATATATTTCAAGAACCAGAGCATTCTTCTAGTTGTCTCAATGACCAACGCTTAAAATGTACCCAATAAAAAAATCCCTGGTCACACAGCCCCGCCGCTCCAGGTAGGTCCTCGGCAAAGCTCAAATCAGTGACAGAGTCAGATCCCATGAGGTGAGCGAGGCGCTCCGGCGTGGTCCTGCTAAATTAAGAGGGCGAGAAGTCTACTGAGACTATAGAATGGGCAGGAGATTTTTGGTTTCCCTATTTTGCTTATTTTTCTTTTCCAAGAAAGAGAAGGCATGAGGAACCCAGGGCATCTTCTCCCTGTTTTTCTTTCTCCATCTCCATCCTTTTTCTAGAATGACAGAGACGCCCTGCAGGCCCATGTGTACCTTGTTATCTCTTGTTTTACTCTTCATTACGGGTAAGACAGATTGAGCCCAGGACTGCCACTCTTGACTAAATCCCCAGTGCACTGTCACCCATATATGCTTTTTTTTTTTTTTTCTTTTGGAGTGTCCCCCTAGATCACCTACTTATTCAGGCTGGGCTCAAACATTTGTGAAGTTCCTCCTGCCTCAGCCTCCTCCAGCAGTAGTAGGATGATAGCCTGCACCCGGATGCCCGGCTTGTTTTTCCTTTCTGATGCATTTCATGGGATCCACACTTTAGAGGAAGACCACAGGCACCACAATTGTAGCTGAGGACGGTGTGCCCTTGCTTCCCATCGTCCACGGCCTCTGTTAGTGATTAGGAGGAAAGTCAGTAAGTGCTGCGAGGTCAGTAATCATACACAGGCAGATGCCTCCAGGGAGACCAGGAAGATTTAACACCTACTTACTAGTAGACTATTTTAAGCACTAATTAATTTGTGCATGTTGCATTTGTAAATACTTTGCTAATATTTTCACTGTGTGCCAGTAGTTGCTACTAAAATAATGCAATGTAAAGGATGCAGTGTAGAGGATGCAGTGTAGAGGGTGCAGTGTAGGGAGTGCAGTGTAGAGGGTGCAGTGTAGAGGGTGCAGTGTAGAGGGTGCAGTGTAGAGGGTG
>PVKN010000042.1:96861-140059 GCA_004027915.1 Capromys pilorides | reverse complement strand
CGGCAAGACCATCGAGGCCTCGCTGGAGGTATCCGCACCCAAGCTGGAGGCCGACGTGTCCCTGCCAGCCGTCCAAGTGGACCTGAAGACCCCAGACGCCAGGGCTCAGCTGCCCTCTGCCGACGTGGACCTGGAGGCCGGCCAGCTGGGAGGGCAGCTGCCTGAGGGCGCACTACCTGAGGCCGAGCTGCCGAGTGCCAGGCTGAAGGGCCACCTGCCCAAGGTGCAGATGCCCAGCATCAAGATGCCCAAAGTGGAGCTGAAGGGCCCCAAGGTGGACGTGAAAGGCGCCAAAGGCGACCTTGGTCTCCCTGAAGCCGAAGCGGCGCTGCCAGGTGCCGAGCTGGACCTGCAGGCCCCCAGCGCCAAGCTGGAGGGCGAGGTGTCCGCTAAAGATAACAAGTTCAAGATGGCCCAGTTCAAGGTGCCCTCTGTAAGACCACATTCCTCTGTGGATACCCATCCTGAGCCTGTTCCTCCGACTTCTCTCAGTGACCACCACTCTCATCCAGAAGGTGTCCTGCCTCCTAGGGTGACTTTCCCTGAATTCCACAAGCCACGCTTCACGGTTTCAGTTCCACTTGCAGTGGCTCCTGAGGGATATCTAGGCACTACAGAGTGGGGCCTAGTCCCACCCCTCTGCCACACACTCGGCCAGGACTCCTCTACTCATTCTGCAAATGTTTCCGAGTTGCCAGGCTCCCAGCCAGCATCCCAGTCTGCTCCCATGTCCCCTAAGATGGCGTGTCCTCAGAGCCCATCTGCAGCAGGAGTTGTAGCAGAAGCTGCTAAGGGGGAGGGGGCCAAAGGTCCCTTCAAAACTCGATTAAAGCTGCTGTTGTTCAGTCGGTTGCCAAAGAAGGAAGCCAGTCCAGCAGGGGACACCTCCTGCCACCTGGAGGACCCCTCAGGTAGTCTTGCAATGGGTCTGGATCATGAAGCCTTCTACCCTGGAGTCCAGGACTCTCACATGGAGGCAGACATGGCCCTTCCCCCAGGAAAGGAAGGCAACTTGGGGAGGAACAGGAAGGCTGGCCTTGCCCTCCCAAGATTGGCCCTTTCCAAGTTGAAGGGACAGGGTGGCCCACAGGTACAGGGAGACACAGACACTGTGCTTTCTCCCAGCACAGCCACAGGTGACTGTGATGTCACAGGATGTGGTATAAGCAAGGGCAGTATGGGCAGCACCAAACATCCTGAAGGATCTCAAGAAGCGGGGCATGTGGCTTTTCAGCTGTCACAGTTTCCTGACCCCAGTGTGGGCTTTGCCAAACCTGATCTCCGGTCTTTCCTGGCCAAGGAGGGGGCAAGCCAGTGTGAGACTGTTCATAGGCAGGACCTGGTGGTGGGAGGAGACAGCGAAGTGTCTGGGCTCTTAGACATCTCAGCCAGTCAGCTCCATGGAGAGGGGACAGTACCCACTGTGGAAGAACCCCTGCAGGCATCCCTGGGATATGCAGACCAAGTCCTCACTCAGGACCACCCAGAGGAAATCCCCACTGTGGGGGGTGCAGCAGCCGACTCGCAGGAGCACTGGTTCACAGTGCCCAGGCTCCGCATTCCCGGCTTTCGGCAGCCCTCATCCAAGGAGCGAGGTGGGGCTGGGGAGCAGGATGGGGCTCGGCTGCACATGCGCGTGGCCCCCGCACCTGCACAGGCAGCGGCAGCCAGCAGCGTCCTGGTGTTCTCTCCTCCTGGGTCAGAAGTGGAGAGCAGTGGATCCAGGCAGCCCCCACACACAGAGGCTGCGGCAACAGGTCCTGGGAGTGCCTCCTATGCAGATGTTCTAAAGCGTGATCTCCACTGCTCAGGCCTGAAGCCACATCACTCCACTATGGGGAAGACCAGAGGGGACCAGTCCCCCTCCCAGGCATGCATTTGTCCAGCTGAAGGCTCCCTCTGTCTTCAGAAGCCCAGTAGGGGGCCTTCAGAGTCCCAGGCTCCTGCAGCAGGGAAGTGCACTCTTAACAGGGAGGAGGAGAAAACAGAGCTGCAGCCCTCCCTGCCAGAAGGGCCTGTGACTCTGAGGGTGTCCAGTACTGACGTGCCATCCCAGGTCTCCATGGTCGACATGCGGCAGCTCTGGGAAGACTCTGTGCTCACTGTTACATTCCCCAAACTCAAAGGGCCCAGGTTCTCCTTCCCGGCCCCCAGCTCGGAGGCGGATATCTTCTTCCCTGTGGTGAGGGATGTGTGGGGAGTGGGAGCAGGTGAAGACCCAAGGCCTGGGCTCTGGGATGCCAGCCTCCTCAGGACAGTCCCCAGGGAGCAGCCTGTGGGCCCCAACCACATCTCGGAAGCCTCCCCAGTGTCCAAGGTGAAGGTACACATCCAGGGGGTGCAGGGTGAGAGCCACGAGGCCACGGTGTGCAGGCAGGTGATGCAAGAGTGCATGGAGCCTGTGGTCCCTGAGGCCTTTTCCACTCAGATTGTGCGGGAATCTGAGGTCGCCATGTCCACCGTACAGATACCTTCTTATGGATTTTCTTTGCTGAAGCTGAAGACCCTAGGGCCTCCCACTCAGGCTCCAGATCCCAGAGTGCAGGAGGGCTCTGCTGCCACCAGAGCAGGCTCTGTCCCTGAGGGCTGTGCCCCTGAGGCTACAGAGCCATTTGAGGAGATCTCAGTGAGCAGTAGCCTCCCTGGGCCACAGGTGCTCGGGTCCGATGTTCCTGCCAAGCCCCCACCTGTAGACAGCGGCTGTGACGATGATGAGGATGAACCTGCGGAAATCCTTGAGTTTCTTCCCGAGGATAGTGGGGAGGCCGCAGTGTCACTGGCGGCTGCAAACAGGGTTCCAAAAGGCAGCCCAGAAGGAAAAAAGCCTGGTGTGTTCTGGTCCTGGCTTCCAAGCATCGGGTTCTCCTCTGTCAGTGAGACCCCTGCCAACTCTAGAGAAGACACCCAAAGATCTGTTCCTATCCAAACCCAGCCAGGGCCTCGGCCAGACTTGGAATCGCCCAAGAGACAGGAGAGGATGGGCTGGTTCCGGCTTCCCAAATTAGGGTTCTCCTCCTCACCCACCAAGAAGGCGAAGAGCACTGAGGATGAGGCAAGCCTGGCTAAGCCAACACTTCGGGAAGAGAGCATGACCTTCTTCGATGCCCGGGAAAGCTTCTCCCCTGAGGAGGAGGATGAGCCAGCTGCAAGTGCTGCGACATCACAGCCATGGTGGCGTCCTCGGCAAGAACAGAGTTGATCCTGCTGGAGCCAGATGCTTGCGCTGGTGAGGAATCTGCACCCAGGCCATTGAGCAAATGGGGGCCAGACAGGCGCAACAGCAGGACAGTGGCTGGGTGCTGCACAGAGCTCCCTGTCCTGGCCCTGCACAGCACCCTGATTCACAGAGCTGACCAAAGCAGAGGCCGGCAGTGGAGCACACTGCCCTAAACAGAACCCGATGCATGCCCAGCTCCTGCTGGGCTGTGGAGATTCCTCCCAGTGCAGACCCTGGTGTCTGAGTGTCCTGCTGCTCCTCTAGTGTGCTCGGCGCTGAACCCAGAACCCAGCCTGTACACCTGCACCAGGCCCAGGTGCAGCTGACTCAGTGGCCCCCTGGTGGCAATAAAGAAAGCAGTGTGTCCCACGGTAAAGGCTGCTGAGCTGTTTTGTTCTGGGGGCCTAACTCACTGCACCTGCTTTCCCCATATACTGGTCCTTGTCACCACCACGTCACTCTAGAAGCCAGCATCCAGTGTATGTCCCACAGTGACTATCCCTTTTCATTTGTGTGTCTAAAGACCTTGATGGGGATGTGGAGGAAGAAGCAAGAGCCCGAGCTCACAGCAGGTGGAAACACTGACACACACACCGCTGGCGGTGGGGAGGCAATGCTGGGATGGAAGCCCATGTGCAAGGCAGGGGCAGCAGGGAGCAGGGGCCTTGGCTGGACCCCTGGTCAGATCTGGGGCTATGCTCATAGCTGCCAGGCCATGGTGGCCTCCTCCTAGGCAGCCCCAGGAAGGGAGTCCACTGGGGCTACAGGAATATGGGGTCTCTGCATCACCCATGCTGCCTGTCGATGCCCTCCAGTTGCAGATCTGGCCTGTTTGTCCTGAGTAGGACAGTTGCTGACCTGTAGCTGGCTACCTGGAAGGCCCTGAGAGGGCTCAGAGGGTGATAGTGAGAGCATGCCTGACACAAGGTGGGTTTGCCCCAGACCACCGTGGGCCACCACATTTCCCTGAGGCTGGCTGAACCACCCAAGTCAGGGGATGGGAAAGTTCTGGAAAGGGAGTGCTCAGTGCTACTGCACTCTCGCCAGGGGCCTCGCTCTGCTCTGCACGCTATGTGTGTAGGCCACTTGGGCACATGCAGGGCTCTGTCCTGTCTGGACCCAGAGTCAGGCCAGGTGCTGCAGGTGGTACCTGAATGGCAGAGTGCTCTTGGGTTTTGGGGGCCTTGCATCCCTGCATGAGTCCTCCATGCTGTGTGTTTGGGGGTCTCTAATCCTCTGCCACGTGGATCTCTCTTTGAGATAGCTCATATCATCAAGGCCACTAGAGACAGGCCGTCAGGAGGACCGTGGGCACTCTTACATCAGGTGATATCCTATTCCCTGTGTGTCCTGTTGGGGACAGGTGAGATGACAGATTGAGAGGTGATTGCCTGCCAGGCACATGGGACATAGCCCCAGGAGCTGGGAACCTTGCAGGATGGAGTAAGTCTGGCTTCCCCAGCCACACATTCTCCAGAGCTGCACAAGCCAGGCAGGGTACTCAGGTCCAAGACCTCCTATAGATGGGCATATGGAAGGGTACCATGAAGGCAGAGATGAAGTGCTCAACTGGGACAAGTTGCGTCACCTCTCCCTGGAGCAGGACCAAAGGGGCAGGAAGAGGCATCTGGGGCTGCAGAAGACAGGACCCTGGTGACCACAGTGCCCTTTGCACCCCTAAGGTAGTCTCCAGTGGTATGGCCTAGAGGCCTGAACAAAACTGTCGGGCCTGAGCAGATAACTTCAGCAGATCCACAGCAGAAGTGGGGTTCTATTGGCAGGCTGCACAGCGGATCTCACCAGTGAAGCACCCCCTTCCTCCTGCAGCTCAAATCCATATCCGCTGCACCCACATGCTAATACTCCTGACTGGGTGCTGCCACTGAGCTTGCGCAAGCACCTGGTCCTTCATGCCAACCTGCCCCATGCACCTGCCCCAACCCCACAGCTCTGTGCCACCCCTTGAAAGCCTTACCTGCAGCCCTGAGTCCTGTCCATGAGAGCACCCACAAACTGAGCCCTGCCCATGCACACCATGCACACTTATTCAGACCCACCCATGGCCCTGCCCACAGCCTCATGTCACCCACACCAGCACCTACACAGACCATGCCCACACCCTAGTTCCACCCATAGCCCCACCCACAACCTCCACAACAGATGAAGCCTGTACTCCTTCACTGAGCGGGAGCTGCATGAGTGAAGTTGGTCCTTACATCCTTCACCCTCCATGCATGAGCCAAAATTCTGCATCCAGGAGAGGAGCCTGGAGGGTGGGTGCCCTGCGGGTGGTTGCTGATGCCACTCACCCACCTACTCCATGTCTTGCAGGCTGGAAGCAGTGAGGCTTGGTGGGCTTGTGGCTGGCTTTCCTCAGTCCAAGTGATCACAGACAAGTGGTTCCTGCTGGACTCACAGAGCGCAGCCTTACTTGTGGGCCCAGATTGCAGCTCAGTGGCTTCAGAGCTGGGGTATCCCAATGGCTCTCTAAGAGGGAGAGCCTAGGGCCTGTGTCTGGATCAGCAGGCTTGAGCAGTTGGGACCCAGAAGGGGCAGGGCAGAAGGCAGCTGCAGAACCCCAGCTGGACATGGAAGGAGGGCTGAAACTGCCAGCCTCTGTAAAGAGCGGCTCAGCCTGTAGATAGAGGGAGGCACGTGCATGTATGACTAGGATAAAGAAATGACCACAAGTGCTGACCTTGGCCTGGGCCAGGCCACAGGCCAAAAGCATCTCTTATTAGGATTGCAGCTGCACTGAGGTCACCACGACCCAAAACACTACACCTGGGACAATGTCACTGTGGTTGATCATGGGGTCCAGTAAAGTGCTGGGCCCCTCCCACACTGTCACACTGTGAGGCATCCTCAGGCACACTGAGCCACATGTGACCTGAGTGACTTTAGAGCTCAGGGGCAGAATGCAGGATCTGGGAGTACGGGTCCAACTTACCACCCCCACCCACCTGACACAGGCCTGAGTTACGGTTCTCAGGCCTGAGTAAATCTGTTTTGCTTTCATAGTTGTGCCTGAGCCAATGCCAGTGGGCACCAGCCTCTACTGAGGGCTGTAGGACCAGGGCCAGGGCTGGGTCTCAGCCCTGCCAAACACAGTCCTGGCCCAGGGTGTGTCCATCCAGGCCCACAGCATAGCGGGAATGCCAGTCTCGCTCGAAGAGCTGCTGCAGCTGCTCCTGCACAGGAGGTGGCCCTGGCTGGCCTTGGGGAGCCTGCTGGTGGAGCACCAGGCCCACCCCTGAGGTGGTGCTGAAGTAGTCTTCTGACCAGTTGGAGGTGCCTGGGGAGGAGAATGGAAAGGTACTGGGACCTGGCATAAGCTCTGCAGCCTGGGCCCACTGCAGCCCTGCAGGGATCTGAGACCCTTGGCAGACACAGCCAGTGGGCTCCTCACAGCACATGTTCCTTTGTGTCACATCAGGACAGCGCCCTGACTCAGCTTCCTGGAGCCTGTGCTCAGGATTTTCCCACCCATGTGCCTGGAGCTTGGTAACAGCTAGGCTGATCCCTTGGTCCCCTGAACATCCCTGGAGATCCTATCCATTTTGGCAGCCCCTGCTCAGGATGTACAGGCCCCCAGCCACTTACCTATGTAGGCTGTCTTCTCCGTGACCACGTACTTGCTATGGCTCACCCGGCTGAACGGGATGCTAGAGTGATTCCCCACGGGCACGATGAACACTCTCTTCCCAGGCAGAGTAGGAGGAGCATGTCAGGCCGGGCTGAAAGGGCCGGGCCCAACCCACCACCCCTGCCCACCCGACATGGGCCCTCACCACATCCACTGAGACACCGGCTGAGGGGTTACTGAAGGCCTGGAGTGACCGCAAGTATGAAAACATGGTGGGGTCAGTGTGCAACCAGCAGCTGATCAGCAGGCGCACGCGCACGCCCTGGCCAAAGGCTGCCGCCCGCAGTGCATTGTCCAGCACGGGCCAGTACCTGGAGGAACAGGAGAGCAGCAGGAGGGAGGGGAGCTCTCCCCAGGGCCTGGTGGTCTCCACCCTCAGGGCGCACCTCCTGCCACCCCACCTGGTGGGCTGGCGGAAGCGTGTGGTGGGGAAGTACTCCATCACAGAGACGTAGAGGAACTCCCGTGCATCCCTCATCACTGCCAGCAGTGCGTCCAGGTCCTGGGTGCGGCCGTGAGGACAGAGCGCAGGTGGGGAAGCCTGTGGCAGAAAGTCATCCCTGAAGGCACCTGGTTGGCACCCACCCTGGCCCTGGGTGTCCCGGCACAGAGGCCCCATGGCCCACCCTGAGATTCCCTGTCTGTGTGTGCGTGGGATGGGGACAGAGATGCTGTTTGGGAAGAGGGGTCTTGACAGATGCGGGATGGTGGATTCTGGCAGGGCCTCCTGGGATCTGAGCTGGACTGACTGTCCGTGCCCAAGAAAGTTGCTCGTTCCCTCCAGGGTAGGACTCCACATCGCGCTGTCTCCATTCTGATGTGAAGTCTCTGCCACCAGAGACAGTCTTGGGACAGTTGAGGTACCACCTGGAGTGCTCTGAGTGGGACTGCTGGCATCTAATTCCTCCCACAGAACAAGGCATGCTTAATGGGAAGGCCCCCCCCACCCTCCAAAATGTCTCCTGCTTCTTGAGCCAGCTGGGCCCTTCCTGGAGCTGAGCCTTTGTCCCCGATCAGCCCCAGCCCTGCCAGGGCTACTGGACCTCCCTCTGGGATCTCAGCCACATGGCTCCCTAGGACCAAGCAGTTGCTGTGGGCATTCAGGTCCAGGCCCTTCACAATGCCTCACCGAGAAGTAGGCAGTGGTAGGCACCCCATTGAAAAGGCCTCGGAAGGGCCAGAAGCGATTGATGTGGGTCGAGAGGTTCCTAGGCCAGGTCTTGGGGAGGATGGCATGGGGCGCTCCCAGAAGCCAGTAGGTCTGGAAAGTTTTCTCCAGGTCCTGGGCCAGGCTGCTGCAGTTGTAGATGACAGCACCCAGCTCTTTTACCTGTGGGAACCAGGGTCAGCGGTGGCAGCATTGTCCGTGGGGCTCTGTGATGGGGGCCGCGCCAGGGTGGGAGAGGGCAGAGGGCCCCATGGGTCCCCGCTGATCCCACATATTGGGGTCCAGTGACCATGGCAACACTGGTTTATTATGCAAGCAGCAGAAAACCCATAAAGACAAGCAGGAGGAAAAAATGTCCTTCTCAACTGCACTGTGCAGCAATGGCTGTGGGCACCATGTGCGCATTCCCCAGCATGCTCTAGCCCTCTGCCTGGTGTTTATTTAGCTCACTGCTTCCTGAAAACAAGTGCGTGCTGTGAAACCTGCATGGGGCCCTAAATGGTGTGACTTGGGCACCTGGCCATGTCCTTAAGTGTCACTCCACACCATGACTGCAGGACTGTATAGAACCTGATAACCAGAGAACTAGGAACCAGTCTAGTTCACTCTGCTTTGTGCTACTCATCTTCTGGGACCCCGGCTTCCCTTGGGAGCATGAGGGAAAGGGCCTGGCAATGGGGCTCTGGGACTTACCTGTGTCAGCGACCGCCAGTCCATGTTGGCGCTGCCCACATAGACGTGCCGCCCATCCACAACCCAGAACTTGGAGTGCAGGACGCCACCAGTAAGCTGCTGCATGGGCACCTGTCGGACCTGAGCACCTGGAGGGGTGAAAGGCAGGAGAGCGAGTGGGCCGCATCTCAGGGCCCGCTTCACGCTGAGCTGGATTCTGAGCTCTGTTATCTTCAAACCACCCTGATGTGAGGATGCTGTTATAGTCCTTCTTCACAGATGAGGAAACTGAGGCACAGGCTGGCCAGGGTCCCCCTGGGAGCTTCTAAGGACTGTGTTGTTGGCCCTTCCTGCCCTGAGCTTCCTGGGCTTCCACACACAGGCCTGTGGAGAGAGGCCTTCTGAGTTGCCTAGCACCTGCCCCGAGCCCAGCAGAGCCCCTTGAAGGACTTGGAGTCGCGTGGAAAGTTCTTCCTTCCTGTGCCATCCGCACTGCTATCCTGGCCTGTCCCCTGGTGCCAGCAAGATGGTGGCAGGGCCTTGGTGGCACAGACACCTACCATGGGCCATCAGCACCTGAAGGTCAGTGGAGTTCCTGGCTGGTGCTGAGCCACTGGTGGCCACGGCCACTGAGACATTCCTAGCCAGCAGCTGCTGCATCTTCTGTAGAAGGACCTCACCCTGCAAGGGGGGCAGCTGTGAGCAGCAGCCTCCAGGCACCTTAGCCCCAGGACACTCTGCCCCATGCCCTCCACCAGCCTCTGGCTTCCCACAGCCCAAGGTCAAGCCAGTGACCAGACATCCCTTAACCAGGAGCTGGGCAGAATCCAGGCAGCCGCATGCTCAGATCCCAGGCGGTGCCCAACACCCCATCCCAGGAGCCACGGCTGTGCTGGCCTTGCTCCCTGCCCGGGAGATCAGCACAGACAGGGGCCAACTTGCTCCATGCCCAGAACTGAGCAGGTTGGCAAGAATAGCCTGCAGCCTCAGAGTTCATGGTGAGGGTAAGGGACGCACAGGCTGTGAGGATGAGTCGTTGACCCCGATGTCGGACCCTGTGAGGGACCAGTAGTAGGAGGCCACGTGGACGCTCTCCTGTGCGGTGTCCAGAAGCTGCAGCCAGGCCTGGGCCAGGGACTGGGCTGAGGGGCTGCCGGCAGCATACGGCAAGTCCTGGGGGAAGCTCTCAGCAAGGACGAGTCTGCAGTGCAGAGGGCCAAGAGGGGAGCCTGTGACCCCAGGGTCACCAGCCAACCTCCATACCCTGTATCATCCTGCTACCCAGCACAGGGACTGTCACAGTGCAGTCCTATGGCCTGACCCCACATGGGAGGTGGGCAGCTAAATGCCCAGCAAGGCAGCTCTGAGCTCCACGAGCCCAGAAGTTCATTTGCCTCTAGGAGCTGTCCCTTCTGTGGCTGAGGGAAGGTTGAAGGTCTGGGGTCCAGAACACCATCATGGCAGGAAGAAAAAGAGGAAGTGTAGGGTAGGGCAGCAGCTTGGAAGGAAGACCGCAAACGTGCCTAGCATGCCTAGCGGTGGACAGTGCTCGCCAGCCTTTGCCGCAATTCAACTGGCAGCTCCGCTTTGCTACAAACAGCACCCAACTCTGCACCACTCCAAGACTCAAGCTAGGTGGCCTACTTTCCATGACCTGAGCCATCCCATGGGTGCTAGTGGAAAGTGATGCCCAGCTGGGGACCCAACAGTGGGTGGCAGGCAGTACCTAGCTCAGCCCTGCCCACCCTGAAGCCCCCAGTTCACTCACTGGCAGCAGTCCCTCTGTGGCTGGGTCTCCCTGCCCAGAGCTTCCCAGGACCCTAGGGGCTCTTCCTTGGAATGTAGCTGGCAGCAGGCAGGAGCAGGGGACACTTGCATCAGGAGGTGGATGACAGTCACAATGCCCAGCCCCAGCACGGCCAGCAGCCCCAACACCTGCAAAGACAATGTCACAAGGTTCAGAGGCCCAGCTGTGGCAGGCTGGGCCTGGGGTGCCAAGCGGGGGAGGAGGGTGCAGCCCTCAAAGTGGGGTCACTGGCCTCTCCCAGTCTCCCTGGCAGAAGGACACAGGTAAGTTTGCAGCAGGCTAAGTGAACTTGCCATGCCCACCACCTCGGGGCTGGTTGTGGTTTCTTTACTGCAGCCTGGGTACCTACAAGCTTGTGAAAATGGTGAGTTTTAAAATCATTGCCATCAGGACTTGGGCTGGAACTTACTCTGACAGCTAAATCCATGGAGCCCTCTCAGGCCCAGACCTACCATGCCAGCTCTGCCCAGTGGACCGTGGTATGGTGTGGAGCTGGGCCACCCAGGGGCCTCAGCTGCTCCGTGTGGAGGAGGTGGCATCTGTGAAGGAGAGGGCATCACTGGCAGCTGTGACCATAGGGTCGCTCCTCC
This sequence comes from Capromys pilorides, assembly GCA_004027915.1. NCBI lineage: Eukaryota > Metazoa > Chordata > Mammalia > Rodentia > Capromyidae > Capromys > Capromys pilorides. Next base: position 128,959 of record PVKN010000042.1, on the reverse strand, counting down.
CCATGGAGTCTACCTGCAGTGCACTCTGGTGTGGGCCCAGTCCCGGCTCCATATGCAAACCTTGGGTGGGCAGCACCCAAGGGCCTCTGTGGGAGCACAGCTCAGTGCACCCATGCCTCACCCCCTCCCGCCCCTCCACCTCTTGCCTCCATTGCTGGTGTCAGCACAAGGAATCTCGGTTCCTCATTCTAACCATGAGACACAGCAGTCTGAAAGCACTGGTTCTGCTTTTGGTGCTCAGTGCCTTCCCACTGGCGGCAGCCGGCTACTTTCCTTCTGGCCTGGCCCTGCGCTGGCCCTTCAGCAGGTGCTGTCTGGGTAGCGAGGCATAAGGAGGACATGGAGTCTAGACTGGGCATACTCTGGCTTCCCTTCTGCGGCCTGCAGGATGGAGGATGTCCTAACCCCTAAGAAGGCCTGCACAGGAACTAGCAGCCAGGCCACCCCAAACTTGAGGGGCCCTGCTGCCCAGAGCTTTAAGACAGAGTTGGTGCTCTGGGCCTTCTGAGGTCCTCCCCTGGGGCACAAGGAAGGGTTGTGGGGTCACTTACTGAGACACACAGCAGCTCCATGGTTTGGGCCTAGCCAATGCCAGAGGCTGGGACTCATGGGCCTCTTGGGCTGTGTGGACAGGTTACGACCCAGGCCTGGGGGCTTCTAGGTGCCTCCCAGCCCACCCTCCGCAGCTAAGGTGGCCAGCATATCCACAGGAAGGACTCTGGCGTGTGGCATTTAGCCTCCAGACCCCAGGTAGGCAGCTATGGGACCCTGTGAGCATCTGCAGCCATGTCCAATGGTGTGAATAATGTCCCTGACCTGCAGGGCATGGAGCCTGGCTGTTCCAGACTGAGGCAGCTGGCATGGCCATCAGCTTGCTAGAGACCTTGATACCCCAGGAGTCCTGGCTGCGTAGATTGGGCACAGATGGGCCTGCACTATATAGGGCTAACAAGGGGCTTCATGAGCCCAGGGGCTGCTGCAAGGGCAGCCCATGCAGGGAGAGAGCAGCCCCTTCCTAATGGCACGTTCCCTTCCATCCCTGGCTGGCTGACACCTACCTCTGAGGACCCTGCCCTGGCGTCCATCTGGCTCCAGACACAGACCACAGGCCCTCTGCTCGCAGGCAGCGCCTGTCTGTCCCTTGCTGCTTCCTCTTTCAGCCTCTTCCTCTTTGTCCTGTGTCCCCACGCCTACTGAGACAGACATCAGGAACCTGGAGGGTGGAGCTGGCACCACACCTCCCTCAAGAGTGGCCCCCTATGCAGAGCAGAGTGTCAGGGCCAAGCTTGACTTCTGGCCAGAGACAAAGCAATTATGGCCCAAGGACACTGCCAATTTCTCTGTCCAGGTTTAGACCTGGGTGTCCCCTAAAGTCTCAGGCACCGTGAAGAAAAGCTGACAGCTATTAGGAGGCGGGGGCTGGTGTGAAGAGGTAGCCCCGGGGGCACAGCCTGGAGGCCTCATCTGCCTCTCTGGCTTCTTTTACCCTCTGCTTCTCTCGGCCACCATGCTATGAGCAGCTTTCCTCTGCCATGTCCCTGTGCCACACTGTCCCGACTTGGAGCCAGCTGATCATGGATTGAGCTGAATTAACCCTCCCCTTCCTAAAGTTGTGGCTGTTCAGTACTGTGTCCCAGCAATGAGGGGAGGAAGGCACACCAACCATGTATAGAGGCTGCTGGTGTAGACAGGGTATTAGCTCCACAGCCACTGGGAGCTGGTCTCTCCAGCTCTCAGCCCCTAATCTGTAGAATTCCCAGCTTCATCCTCCCACAGTGGCTGCTGGAACTCAGCCATTGCTTCCAGGTCCCCCAGCCCACAGCCAGGACCTTGTGCTGGGGCACACAGGTGGGGCTGCTCACTGGCTGCCTGGAGAGCAGCATGGTGCGAGTTGCCCAGCAGGGGCTCTGAGGACAAGGCCTTGGGAGCAGCACCTGCTTCTTTTTGGTCAACAACTGGCCACTGGGCTCTGTCCAGAGTGCTGACTTCAGTGTGGTCTCAGGAGGAACAGAAAATGCCGCCAGGCAATGGCATTCCCAGAGTCATTCCCTGGGGCCAGGAGACAAGGAAGCAAATGAGACCAGCCCTCCACTTCCTGCAGACCGGGCCAGACTATTCCCCTCTCTAGGCCAATGGGACAGCTCCACCTTCTGGCCAGTCGCATATGCCTGGGAGCTTCCTTGCGCTGCGTGAATGGACAGGCCTCTCCTCAGGATGAGAGGGCTCAGGTGACCATGGCAGGAAGGCACCTGGGCTGCAGCAGTGAGTGAAGAGGCCCTCTGCCCTCCCAGGACACCTGTGCTGTGTGGGGCCACAGGGAAAGCCTTGCTTCACCATGAACACAGGCTTGCAGACATTGGAGCGGGAGCTGGTCTGCAGGGGCGGTGGCTCTGTGTGAGAGGGGACCCGGCACAGCCCTTGGTATAGGGACCAGAAGTGCAGCTGAGACCCCTGAAGGCAGCACCTGAGCTTCCACTTCCTGCAGCAGGCCCAACCCTGGGCCTGGGGTCCTTGGTGACCTTGGGAAGGGGTAAGGGTTTTGCAGAGGTTTTAGAAAGGAAAATGTTCTTTTTTTTCAATGTCCTACTTCCAAAATGCCTTTCTGAAGGGAAATAAACACCTCATTATTTGTCTGCAGGGCAAAGGGGATTTTTTAAACTAAATAACCTTCAGCTTACCAAGCTCCTGGTCCTGTGGTCAAGCCACCACTGCAGTGGCCACTCAGTGTCACCCAACACTGTGGATGTGTGTGTCCAGTGTGTGTACCACAGACAGAGTCTCTGCCCAGCCTGGAGGGTGGCTTACACACCCTCCCATAGCTCAAAGTCACTTCTGATTCTGTTCTGGCTCTGCCACTCCAGAGGGACCAGCACTGGACCCTACATGCAGAAGCTGAGAGAGGACAACTTTCAGCTCAGACACAGGTGTGGGGATGGGCTATGTGTCAGGCTCCTGCTCCGGTAGCCCATGTGCTGGCTCGCAGTGTACTTACAAGAGTAAGGTGGAGGAGTGCATCCTAGCACTGTGCTGAAAAGCACGGAATAGGTGGTATGTGTCCAAGCCCATGGTGCACAATGACAGCAGCTTTTTCTCTTTGGCAGTACTGGGGATTGAACCCAGGACTTCAGCCCCACCATTTGTTTATTTATACATTGATTTTATCTTAAAACAAGATCTTGCTAAGTCACTAAGTTGCCCAGGCTCAGCTTGAACTTGCACACCTCCTTCCTCATCCTCCCAAGCTCCCAGGATTATAGGCGTGCACCCCACACCTGATTGCAGCTCCCTGGGCTATGACAGACACAGCGCCAGGTGCTGCCTTGCTGCTGGGACTGTGTGGCTGTGCTGCTTGCTGTCCACTTGGTCTGTATTTCCCCGCTGCTTTCCCTCTTCTCACTGCTGAAGCCACTGTTTTTTCTTTATTCTCTTTGCCTCGCATCTCCAGTGTTTTGGATATTATGTGTTCTTTCCCTTTAAAATTCATTATTTTCTGTACACAGAATAATACCTAAGACAGATGTGATAGTGGCAAACAGTGGAGCCAGCACCCAGTATGCAACAGAGTGCCAACACAGCCTTGCCCGGCGCAGTGGACGCTCTCCCTGCAAGGCATCACTGACACATGCTGCCCACCCCTTGGATACTGCTACCACACCCTGGCCTCCCAACAGTGCTGGACCTTTTGTCCGTGTGGTGCATCTGTGGCCTCACATGCCTTCTCATGTAGATGCTGCTGCTGACCTACCTGCTAGGAACCTGGCATTCTGTGCTGATCAGAGAAAGCATGGTATGATTGGGTGTTTTGTTTTGTTTTATCATTTCACTAATTTTAATGAGAAATAAATAGCAATGATGGGGGGCTTTCAGTTTAGTTCAGTAGATTAAGAGCCTTTGCAGGCAATCCCAGTCAGTCAGGCACAGGGGACAGTGGTTCAATCCCCACACCCACCATTAAGGCAGTCAAAAAAAAAAAAGAAAGAAAAAAATAGCAATGAGACAGTTTCAAAACTGGTTAGTAGGACAGTTACGATAATTAATACATTGCATATTGTTGTCTTCGTAGTAGTTATTCAGAGTACAAGATGCAGACATATCTTGTCTGAAAACTATTAGTACAAATCTCTCTTCTCATTGAACTAAGAGAAAGTAACTGTATATCCATCCTACTTTTTCACTATAAAATGGTCCTTGTTTGTTTTGTTTTGTCAGAGATGGGTGTTCCATTGCCATTCAAATATTGAGGGTGCGTGAATTTATCAAAATAACCCAATACAGTCCAATAGTCCATAATAGTAGTGGGTTATCAGCAGAACTGGCAATGTCAGAAGTTGTTGACTTGAGCCTTTTATAGCTCAGCATATTAATATAGCTTTACTTTTTATACCTTGTGATTATACCTTTCTGCTGGATGGTTAAGACAAAGATAAAGCAAGACCTATATAACAGAAAACATAACTTTTGTATCTGACAAGGTCAGTCAACTATGAGTCCAATTTTTTTTTTTTTATTTTAGGGAAGGGTCTACAAGATGTTTAGGGTCTCACTACTAGACAGACTTGTAGTGAGGTGCGCACCACCATGCCCAGTCTCAACTGCTGTCTCAGCACACCCCAGGGGTGAGGCCGGCAGGGAATTCCTGGCTCCTGCACCTGCTTGCAGGCGCTTTAATCCGCTGATCTATTTTCCTGGTCCAGTGTGGTATGACTGTGGCTGTTGTTTGCTTTGAGGCAGGGTTAGGCTATCTAGTTTAGGCTGGTTTTGATCGTACAGCAATCCTGCCTCAGCCTCCAGAGTGCTGGGATTACAGGCATGCACTCCCACACGGGGCTGATCGTTCAGTGAGCAAACTAGGTTTGCATCAAGGGTCCCCCTTTGGGGCCAGAGTGTGGACTTTTTCTAGGAAGAGCTGCCTTCCTAGAAAGCCTTCAAGATGGACAGATAGACATGGTTTGCAACCGTAGACACTGCTTTAGTAAATCCTGCCACTTTTCCCAAAATAGTCAGATTGCTATTACTCTCATCAGCCGACACCAGAACTCTGGTTTTAACTTTCTGGGAGGATGCTTGGAGCTTATGGGTTCTCATTTGCATTTACCTTTTTTTTTGGCGGGACCAGGATTCAAACTCATGACCTTGCACTTGCTAGGCAGGCACTTGTGCCACAGAGCTATCTCCCCAGCCCCTCTCACTTGCATTTACTCTCATTTGGAGTTTCTGAGCTCCTCTTGCAGCTGACACCAGAAGCCTGGCCTTGGTGGTAAGGTCAGAGTCTTCTTATGGGGCCAAAGGACTCTAGGTGCCTGGGCTGCTGCAGCAATGAAAGGAGGGGGAGTGGAGAAGAGAGGGCAGGGACTGGGTTTAGCCCAGGACAGAACACTTGCCTAGCACAGGTAAGGCCCTGAGAGAGACAGCCAGCCAGACACTCACCAACCTCAATGGGCCATTGTAAAGAGCTGGGTGGAATCCGATACAAATAGAGACAGAAATGTCAGTTAAGTGAGATAGTTCAGCAGACTAAGCCCTGCTTAGGCAAGTGTAGGGACTAGAACCCTGGTACCTCATGCTGTGCCAGCCCCACCCCGGGCTCACTGAGCCAGTCACTGAGTCCAGGAATGGTGGTGCTGGGGAGGCTGAAAACAGGAAGATCACTGAGCCTAAGCTGCATAGTGAGACCCTGTGCCAAACACAAAAACGAATGAGTGAATGAGTGAATGAATGAACGTCAGCCATGCCTCTCTATCTAGTCACCCACTGAAGGTCCCAGTGAGAGATCAGTGTTTCAGCACAAGTGGCCTTCGGGTCCCCAAGAAGCAACCAGGCAGCCATCACCATAACCCACAGGTCAGAAGTCTCTCTGCAGCAAAGGAGTGGAGCTGATAATGTTGGCCTCCATGTTGGAGCCAGTGACCTTGATCTCTACCCAGAAGAGAGTCGCTGGGCTTCTCAGGCTCTCTGACTTTGTGCAGATTCTGCCTTGGGCCCTTGGGCTCACACATGGGTTTGCTGAAGAATATAGAGAAGCCACCTGCCTACTATGAGGGTAACAGGCAGGTGACTGTGCCCAGGGTTCATCCTGTCCCAGCTTTTGTGCACCCCCCCCCCATGGCAGCCCATCTCAAGTTGGCTTAGTTTTTCTCTGACTTGAAATAGTTTTATATTTTGAATACAAATTATTTATTGGATCTAAGTAGAGCTAATCTTTTGTCCATTTCATGGTGTATGCGGATGGACAGAGGCTTCTAGCTTTATGATATCTCAATTTTATTTAAAAAAAACTTTTTATAGTGAGTGCTATTTGTTGACCTTTTTTGTATTTAGTACAAGGTCTACAGGGTCTACAGGGTCTCATTATATAGATCAGACTCATAGTGATCTTCCTGTTTTTCAGCCTCCCAAAATACTGGAATTACAGGAGCATGGCACCAAGCCCAATCTCAATTGCTATCTCAGCACCTTCTGGAAGCAGGCTCGGCACGGCATGCCAGGGATTGAATCACGGTCTCTGTGCTCTGCCTAAGCAGGCACTTTAGTCTGCTGAGCTATTTGGCCAGCCCTTGTTGACTATTTTGCCTTCTGGATTAGAAGGCAGCTCTGTTCTCATCCTTGGTCCTGGTATATAATAAAACTTTTCTCTTTGCCTTTTTTTTTTTTTTAATTTTTAATTTAAGTTCTTGCTTTTAGTTCGTTTCTGCCATGAGTTTCAGCAACTTACTTATGCTGTAGCAATTATTTTCATTTGTATATTTCTTTGGCAGTGGTTGAATTACTGAATCCATGTGCTTACAGCTCATGGAAAATATTTTATTTTCTCTTTGAACATTTTTTTATGTTCTTTTTTTTTTCTGAGATTTCAACTCCATGTATGTTGGGTTGGTTGAGCTCTCTCATGAATCAGAGAAATGCTATTCTGTGCTGTATTTTATTTATTATTTATTTACTTACTTACTTGCTACAGGGTCTTGCTATACAGCTCAGACATAGCTCATCCTGTTTCAGCTGACCCAGTGCTGAGATTATAGGCTCGTGCCACCATGCCTGTTTTGGGGGCCAGCATGGTACACCAGGGGTTCTGGAGTCAGCATGGCATGCGGTAGCAGGGAGTGAACTCAGGTCCTTGCACTTGCCAGGCAGCACTTGTGCCACGGAGCTATCTCCCCAGCCCCATTACTTTTGTTTTGAGACTTGCTTTTAGGCACTGTTGGGGCCTAGAGCAGAACAGGAAATTCAGTCCTCCTGTAGCACTTCTGCAGAGAATGCTCCGGTGTCCTGAGTGTCACGAGGTCCCTCGCCCAGCTGGTGGGACACACATCCCAAACCTGTGTCAGTCCAAGACATGTTCAGCCGTGGACATCCAGTGGTCATGAGCCCCTCCTCGTGTGAGTTCTTCTCCTGTGTGTGCAGATGGTAACTTCTGGGCCATGACCTCCTTTCCTGATCCTGGCTGCCATAGCCTCCCTGAATCTCATCTGAGTCTCAACTCAGCAACTCTGCTAGGCTGTGTGGAGCACCCTTCCTATACATGTCTAATCCTAATACCCCCCTCTCCAGTAGCGTTACGGTTTATATCCAGATGTCCCCCCAAAGCTTCATGTGATCACAGGGAGTTTGCTCTTTGGAGGTGACTGAAAGTAGAGCTTGTTATTGGTTCACGGCCTATTGCTGGGGTTAAGGGTATGACTGCTATGCCCACCCCAGTGTGGGTAGTTTACACACAACAGAAGAGAGGGCAAGCGGCTTGTTCTCCTCTCTCTTTCTTGTTGCTTTTGCTGCCTTCTCTTACCATGAACTACTGCCCCTGTGCCATGCCACCCTGCTTTTGAGCCAGTGGATTATGGACTGAAACCTCCACAAACTGTGAGCTAAATAAACCCTTCCCTATTTAACTTTGAGTGTTTGGTACTTGCTCCAGAAATGAGAGAAAAGTAACTGAGACAGGTATGTAGGTCATCCAGACAAACACAAAAGAAAACAAAATAAAAACAATGAAAGATCAGAGTTAAACTACACTATAGACCAAAAGGACTTATTATATACCTCTATAGAGTATTACATTCAACAACTGCAGAATATACCTTTTCAGCAGTTTATGGAATTTTTTCTTCAAAATAGATTATATTTTAGGCCACAAAGAAAATTTTGACAAATTAAAAATACAAGTAGTTTCTGACATCAGATCATAACAATAAAACTAGAATTCAAGAGTAGGTGAAACTATGCAAAGACAGAGAAATCAACAATAGAATTTTATAACCATTGGCTCATTGAAGAAATTGATGTGGAGTGAAAAACTTTCTAAAAATCAAAAAAAAAATGTAACCATGGCATACTGGAAGCTGGGATACATTGAAAACAATTCTAAGGGTTATCATTATGAATGTCTACATTTTAAAAAATCTGAGAGACCTCAAATAGCCTAATGATGCATCTCAGGGTCTTAGAATATCAAGAATGCTAAATCCAAAACCAGTAGAAAGAAATAATAATGATAAAAACTAAAATTAACAAAACAGAGACTGATAGACTAGTCCAAAGGATCAATGAAAGAGATTTGGTTCTTTGAAAAGATAAAGAAGATGAACTCTTAGCTAAACTAATCAAAAGAGAGAGAGACCCAAATTAATAAAGTCAGAAATGAAAATGGGAATATTACAATAGATATTAGTGAAATCCAGGGCACTATTGGGGACTATTTTGAAAATTTATGTTCAAATAAACTGTAAAATGTAAGAACTAAATAAATTTCTGGACATATATGAACTTGTAACATTGAACCCAGAGGATATAAAAAGCCTAAACTGATAACCAATAAGTGTTAAGATGAGAACAGTAATGAAAATTTCTCAATGAAGAAACCCCAAGAATTGGATGGATTCATTGCTGAAATTAACCAGATCTTTAAGGAAGAGCACCAATTCTCCCCCTATTTGACAAAACAGAGAAGAAAAGCCCCAAACTCAGTCTATGAAGCCAGCATCACCCTGATATCAAAACTGGGTAAGGATATAACACAAAAAGAAAACTGTACACCAACATTCCTGAAGATGGCAATGAAAATCCTCAGCAAAATACTTGTGGTCATATTCAACACAACATTAAAGAGATACCATGATCAGATTGGTCTAATCCAGGGATTCAAGGATGGCTCACTGCACATAAATTGACAGAATGGTATATCACACAACTAGAATCAAGAGCCAAACCGACACAATCATCTCAATATACACAGCAAATGGTTTGATAAAATTGCATCTCCTTTCACGAAAGCCCTGAAGAAACTACTGTATATACAGAAGGATCTTACTATGTTGAACATAGTAAAGCATACATATGACAAACCCACAGCCAACACACTGGGCTGGGAAAAACTGAAAGTGCTTCCTCTAAGATAAGGAACAAGACAAGGGTGTTCACCCCACCACTCTTACTCAGTGTGGTGCTTTGAAATTGTAATCAGAGCAAACAGGCAGGAAAAAAAGAAGGAAAAGGTTACAGACAGGAAAAGAGGAGGTAAAACTATTCCTGTTATAGGCAGAATGATTCTATACTAACAATAACCAAAGGCTGGGCCCACATATTCTTAGAACTAATAAACAAATTCAACAAAGTAGCAGGGTATAAAATAAGTTTACAGAGCCAGGAGTGGTGTACTCCTGTAATCCCAGCACTTGGGAGGCTGAGGCAGGAGGATCACCATGAGTTCCAGGTCAGCTTGTGCTACATAGTGAGTTCAAAACTAGCCTGAACTAGCTCTTCCCTTTTGCGGCCATTGCTGGAGTTGCAGTGGCCAAAATGAAGTTTAGTCCTTTTGCAACTTCGGATTGAAGCAAAAACCTTAAAAGGCACTTCAATGCACCTTCCCTCATTCACAGGAAAATTATGTCTTCTCTTTCTAAAGAGCTGAGACAGAAATACAGTGTTTGCTCTATGCCCATCTGAAAGGATAATGAAGTCCAGGTTGTGCGAGGACACGCACAGATCAGAGGACACGCATAGATCAGCGGAGTAGTCCAGATTTACAGGAAGAAGGATGCCATCTACATGGAATGGCTGCAGCAGGAAAGGGCAAACGGCACAGCTGTCCACGTGGGCATTCACCCCAGTAGGGTCGTTATCACCGGGCTAAGACTAGACAAAGACCACAAAAGATCCTGGAACGGAAAGCCAAGTCTCACCAAGTAGGAAAGGAAGAGGGCAAAAGCAAGGAAGAAACGACTGAGAAGATGCAGGGATAAAGAATTCCTGTGTGCAACTTTTAATTAAAAACTGCTAAAATGAAAAAAACAAAAAAACCTAGCCTCAACTATATAACGAGACCCTGTCTCAAAAAAAAAAAAAAAAAAAGTAAAATGCGTATACAGAAATCAGTACCTTTTCTATATGCCAATAATGACCTCTCTGAGAAAGAAATCAGGAAAACTATTCCATTTACCACAGTTTAAAAAACACTACAAATAAACCTAATCAAGGAGTCTAAAGGTCTTTAAAAGAAAAATCATAAAACACCGAAAAAATTGAAGGTGACACTAGAAGATAGTTACTATGTTCATGGATTGACAGAATCAAAATTGTTAACAATTCATATCACAAAAAACAATGCATAGATTCAATGCAATCCCCATCAAAACACTAATGACATAGTCTTCACAGAACTAGAAAAAACAATCCTTAAATTCATACAGAAGCACAAAAGAACCTGAACAGCCAAAGCGGTCCTGAGCAAAAAGCAATACCTGATTTCAAATTATATTACAAAGTGATAGAGGGCCGGAGAGATGGCTCAGTGGTCTAAAGCGCCTGCTTAGGCAAGCTTAGGCAACCACAGGGACCTCAGTTCGATCCCCCGCACTACATGCTGCGCCAGCCCCATCCCCAGGGCAGGCTGAGCCCGGCCATTAAAAAAAAAAAGCAAAGCGATAGAGACAAACAGAATGGTACTGACACAAAACTAGAAGCACAGACCAAGGCAATAGAGCACAAAACCCAGAAGTAAATCTCCACAGCTGCAGCCACTTGATCCTCACAGATAAAGATGCCATAAACACGTGTCAGAGAATACATACTCTCTTCAACCAGTAGTGTCAAGAAAACAGGACACCCACATGGAAAAAACTGCAACTAGATCCTTATTTTTTGCCTCATTAAAAAGAACTGAACTCTTAATGGCTCAAAGACCCCAACATAAAAACCAAAAGCTTTGAAGCTGCAAGAGAACAGGGGAAACACTTGGAGATGTGAGAACAGGCACAGAGGTCCCGAGCAGGACTCCAGACAACATCCAAGATCAATAAGTGAGAGCATGCCAAAGTAAAAAGCTCATTTCCACAAAGTAAACAGTCAACAGAGTGAAGACACAACCTATGAAGTGGGAAAAAACCCCTTGCTAGCTACTGTCCTGAAAAAGGTCTTACCAAAACCCCATGAAGGCTTCAGGACTCTCACCTGGCAATATGGCACATGAACGAAAAAAAGGACAAAAATCTGCAGTCGAGGTGACTCTGGGATATAATGTTCTTGGTAGAACAAAGGGCCAAGAGCCAGGGATCCCATGGCTTTTATTGGTACCAGTCAGGGAGGTAGGTGGACATCTTGGCAGAATACATGAGAATAACTCACAGACATCGCTTGTAGAGGAGGAAAAAAGCATACCTGCACCAGGCACTGGGGCTCCCTAAACAGTAGTGCAACAGATAACCTGAGTTTGAAAGGCTGGCATATTTCCTGCCAGAAAGGTCAAATTCTGAATACCATGGCCTCATGTGAGGTGCTATCTCATGTCTTGGCCCTGAAATCTCACAGGCCTGTGTCCGCATTCCAGCCATCAGCAGAAGGCGATTGCCACCTGCACGCTGCTGCCTTGCTATGCTGAGACTCACTGGCACCTGGGCTGGACACGATCATATTCTTTTGGACAATTAAGGGAACATCCGCTTCTATGTAGCCAGCTTGGCATACCTTAGTGAATAGGGCTGACATAGAGGTCAGAGATAGAGGCAAATGACTTCATTTCTCAGGGGACCAGTTTGTCAGTCTCCCATAGGAGTAATATCCAGTATGCAGAACACAAAACACCATTAAGAAAACCTAACCCTCAAAAACACCATTAAGAAAACCCAACCCTCAAAATAAAAAAGTTGGGTGTGGCGCTGCAGAACTGTAATCCCAGTGCTTGAAAGGCTGAGGCAGGATCACTTTGAGTTCAAGGCCATCCTGGGCTACACAGTGAGTTTAAGGCCAGCCTGAAGTACATAGAAAAACCTTGTCTCAAAATGAAACTTAAAAAAAATTAAACCAATAAATGGAAAGTGAATTGAATAAACTTTTCCAAATAGGAGTTACAAATGGCCACTAAGTATATGAAAAAAGCTGTAGCCATTACATAAAGATTCCATCTCACCTTAGTGAGAAAGGCTATCACCCAGAATACAAAAACAATACATTCTGGCCAAGTGTGGTGGCGCATGCCTGTAATCCCAGCACTTGGGAGGCTGAGGGAGGAGGATTGGTGTGAGTCAGAGACCAGCCTGGGCTACAAAAGTGAGCTCAAGGCCAGCCTGAACTGCATAACGAGACCCTGTCTCAAAAAGACACACACACCCCAAAAAACAATACATTCTGGTGAGGACATGTGGAAAAAGAAACTCTTCCTTCTCCACTGCTGGTGGGAACGGAAGTCTGCATAGCCACTGTGGAAATCAGTGAGACATTCCCCAAAAAGCTAAAAATAGAGCTACAGTGTGATTTGAGATACTCAGGAGAATCGAGTCAGCTTTCTACCTGCAAACAGTTGGCCTACATGTCCATTAATGGATACAGATGACGAAAGCATGTACGTATGTACCACAAGCTGTCATTCGGCCATAAAGAGAAAGTTCTGTCACTTGTAGGACACTAGGTGGAACAAGACCATCATGTGAAACAAAACCAGCTTGATGCAGAACAAGCACTGTGTTCTAATACATGGGCTGTAGAAGCATTACATGAAAGTAGACGGGAGCCTTCTAGACAAGAGGCAGAGGTTGGGGAGCAGGGAGCAGAAGGTGGGGAGTCTGGGGATATGAGCAAATCACCACAACGAAACAAAGCGTTCAGAGAGCCAATGACTTTTGCATGAAAAATGTGTGAGCCTAATTCTTTCAGGATTGTTTGCCAACCACAAAACCAGAAACCAATTCATGTATCTATCCTTGGTGTTTTATCCATTTCTGCAAATGACCAAAGACCCACATTGGGTTCAGAGCCCGAGTCACCGTCTCTGTCCCCACAGGTGTCTCACTTTCAAACTCTGACACTCCCAGACCTTGACAAGAGCTCACCATGTCACCCACATCCTCCCCTGCCCCATGGCCTCCTCTACCACCTGAGCCCCTCTACCTGCAGCACTACCCTCGTGTGGGTGTGGGTTCTGACCTTTGCTCTTGGCTCCTTTTCTCACACCCCAACCCATCCCCAGACCAAACCACCACCTCCCTCTAGAGCCACACCTTCCTTGCTTCCCACCAACCAGACCCAGCCTCACACATACCATGGAGCCTGGTGGCCACCCTGTCCCACCTCCACCCATGCACATGGCCAGGCTGTGGATGTCATCCCAGGAGCAGCCTGGTGATGGTGTGGGGATTGCCCTGGCTTCATCCTGGTGGGCACCTCAGCTCAGCTGCCCAGCTTCAGCATCTCCCAGGGATGGAGCCTTGCTCCCTGCTGGGCTCCACGTGTTCTCTTAAAGGGCCACTCCTGGGACTGAACGGAGAAGGGAGGGAACAGGCCAGAGCTTGTACCCAGCCGCCTGCCAAGCTACCTCTGCACCACATGGGGCACAGACTGCCTGGTCCTTGAGGGGGCTGGGCAGGCAGAGAACGAGCAGCTCCCTGCTTCAGGAGTCAGGAGCCTGGGCAGGCTGTGAAGTTCATAAAGCAACTCAGGCCCTGAGAGCAGCCAAAGCAGCAGTTGTACCCCTCAGTCTAGACCATACTGCCCCATCCTCCCCTGCCCCCACTGGTGGCCAGAGGGCAGCCAGCCCAGAACAGGAGCAGACAGTGCCTGGCTAAAGGTGGCCTGGGCTGGCTGTCCTCAGGACCCTGCACCAGTGGGACTTGCACCTGGGACTGTCTGCAGCTAGAGGTGGAGCACGTAGCAGGAAGACCTCTCAAGCCACAGAGGTGGGGGAAGGACGGGCTGCCAAGGGCTCCCGGGACTACAGCTGGGGCCCCTGTTGCTGCCTGCTTGTACACACTCGGCCTACTTCGAAGAGTGCTCCTTGGCAATGTGTACTTGAATGGCTGTAGTAAAAGAACTCTCTTTTCCTTAAAGTAAACATCTGTCTTCCTTCAGCCCAGCTGCCACCTGGTGGCTGCTTCTCTAAGACTGCAGCTTCCTGGGTCTGGCAGGGCTGCCCCTGCCAGGAAGACACCTGACTGCAAGCCATGGAGTGAGGCGGCAAGCTTGGTGTGCTGCCACGTGATACAAGAATGATTTATTAGAACAAATTTCATGACAAATCATATAAAATAACCATTTTCTGAGACATCCACAAGACCACCTGAGAACAATGTAGAGACACGGCCAAGAAGCCAGGCAGGCACAGGGATGATACCAGGACTGATGTGGGGAGGAACACCAACGTGTGCATAAAAAAATTGTACAGCAGTGACCAGGGGCAGGGCACGGACAAGGTGAGTAGCCACTGTTTCTAGGGCCAAGCTATGGGCCACTGCGCAGGCATGTAGGTGGCAGCAGCCCAGCTAGCACCTCCTCCGAAGGGACAGCAGGCTCTCGGGGTAGGGCCCGATGGCATCTGCCACCCGCCCCTGCACACAAAGGTAAACATCAGATGGGCTGGGCACAAGCACTCAGACCCATGCCCAGCTCCATGACAGCAGACTGTGAAGAGGGAGGCCTTGCTGCTGCCACCTCTGGGTCTGCCTGTGGCCTCTGCCAGCCCGACTCATGCTAGCGCCCATCACTGTTGGTGGAGGTGGTCAGCCCGCCCAGCCCAGCCTCAGCTCTTCAGCTTGCGGCTGTAGAAGGGCGCTGTGGAGGGGCTTGTTCCCAGCTAGAAGAATCCTGAGAAAGTGTCACCGCTCTGGGGCTTGTCCCTGAACCACTGTGATCCCCTGCAAGGGATCAGGCTACTACCTGCTGCAGATGCCCACTTAATGCCCATGGCATCTGGGAGAACAGGGGTGGCACTGGACATACTGTTTACATGCCTGCACGAGCTTCCAGAAACCTATTTCCAGTCACTTTGGTCAAGCCCTCCCTCCCTGAGGGGCCACTGATAGCCCCACCACCCTGCATCTGTGGTATAGCACGGAGGAGCCCCTGGCTGCCTGCGTCCTCCCACCTGTGCCCACTCCGAGGGCACCACTGGAGGCCCTCAAGTTTGGCGGTTTGGCAGTTGTGTTGGCACCAAAAGCTGCGAGTTGTGGGGTTCCTGCCCCAATTTCTCTGCGGCCGTATGCCTGTCTGGCTGCTGGATCCTGGGCACCCCTGGCTGGAGCACAGGCCTCCAGCTCACATTTGGCACAGAATAGCCCTGGCCCACCGTCTTCCCATGCCTGGCCTTGGGCCAACATAAAAGGAGGGGCGGGTTAGCAGGGCAGCCTTCCCAGGCCTCCGGGCGTCACAGGCAGGGCTGGGCACTGCCATGGCACAGACTACTCTCTCTTCGAAAGCTAACGATGAAATGACAGGGTGGGGTGGGGGGATGCCCCAGCAGCGGCCACACCAAGAGCTGGGCCACGAAGCCTGGGTTGGGGGTGGCCGTGGGGGTGGGCAAGGTGGGTGGTGGGTGGGGTGCCGGCAGGACAAGAGGTGCCTGCCTGTGGGCCTATGGCACATGGAGGGGATTCAGAGACACTGTGGCCAGGCGGCAGATTGGGTGGCGGCCGGGCAGGCATGGAGGCCTGGCCTTGCTGGGGCCTAGATCAGGAAGTGCTCAGTGTCAGAGAGGAAGGTGGGCTCTGGGAGGCTGGGCCCGCAGGCGGCCCTCGGCGGGAAGCCCCTCAGAGGCAGCAGGCTCTCAGGTGGTGCAGGCATGGCTGGGCCCTTCCCCAGCCCCTGAGTGGAGGGGCCTGAGGGAGCCCTGTTTCCTGTGAGCAGGTCCAGGTTGACGCTGGGATCCACAATGGCGTTGATGACTGGAGGGTGGGGGGAGGCTGGGTCAGTTGGAGGCCAGGCAGGGCCTCCACCTTGGGCTCCTGTCACCTTGCCCAGGAGAGCCTCACTCACCTTCCAGCTGCTTCTGAACACGCCGCAGCTCTTTTAGGATGCAGCTGATCTCCTAGGGAGACAAAGATGGCAGTGAGTAGGCACCTTGACCTGGGGCAAGAGGGGTGGAGCCAGGCCAGGCAGGATGGGGTCTGACCTTGTTGGACGTCTTCAGGATAGGCACCTCGTTCTCAGCATTGATCCTGGCTTCCAGGTCCTCCCATGCACGGCCCGTGTTTTGGAAGAGAAGTCTGTCAGGGACAAGGTGGTGATGAAGAAACGTGGCCCGGCTCGCCCCGACTTCCCACCATTGCATGAGAAAGCTTCTGCCACTCAAGCCTAGCACGGGAACCTGCTGGCTGGCACCACCGTCCCCCTCTGTGTCTGGCCCTGAGAGTAGCGATGGCTGGGCCAGAGGGAGGGGCCAGGGTCCCTAAGTTCAGGGCCTGCTTGCTGGCCCATAGGCTGTAAGCCCCCACATGGTGCAAGCCCGGCTGCTGGTCCTTGCTGTGCAAATTGGCTAACCCTGCTGTCACTCACTTCATTTTCTCAGTGAGGTGCTCAGTGTTCTCCCGGATGGCATGGGACAGCTGGGACACCGGGTTCAGCATCAGGTTGTCAAAGATCACCTGAAGGGATCCAGGCATTAGCAGGGCCCTGGTTGGCCCCCGGAAGCCCCATACCCCAACCCCCATGGCAGAGTACTATGCTTAGGGCAGGGAGCACCATGCCTCCTCGCGGTCCCGAGGCCGTGTCTTGTTGCCCAAGGCATCCTCGTGGCTGTTCATGTTCTGGTCTAGGTCCTGAGAAGTCAGAGTACCAGGAGGCACCTTCTGGAAGTTGAGGCTGGCCTCTGGAATCCGCTGCACCAACTGCAGGGGCAAGGCAGGCAGCACTGGCTCTGTGGCCCAAGCAGGAGGGAAGGTGAGGGGTGACCCATTCTACCCAGTCCCTCTGACGCCCCTCAGGTGTGTAGGAAGTCACACAGAGCTGCGCACAACTACCTGAACACATGCTCTAGGGGATATGAGGGGAGCCAAGCCAGACGGATGCTGGTGGCCAGCTAAGCTGGAGGAAGCACCGGGGGTCATGTGCTCTGCCAGTCACCCCCAAGTGTGTGTACCTAGGAGGCCAGGGCTCACCTCCTCTCGGGCAGAGATGGTCGAGGCGGGGATGCTGGGCACGCTCCCGAGGGAGGGGCTATGCTTGGGCCCAGAGGAACCCAGCGAATCACCATCTGCAGCCACATCATGGATCTCCTGGGCCAGGATGGCCACATCTTTCACCAGCGTCTGGCTCAGTCTGTAGACGGCAGAAAAAGATGGTGGCAGGAGGGCTGGTGAGATAGCTCAGTGAACTAAGTGCCTGCTTAGCCAAGCACAGGGACCAGGCTACACCGCAGGCTACACGGCCCTACCCCCAAGCACAATGAGCTGGCCACTGGGACTGGGTGTGGTGTTGCACACCTGTAATCCCAACACTGGAGAGGCTGAAAACAGGAGGATCACTATGAGTCTGAGCTGCATAGTGAGATCCTGTACCAAATACATTAACAAAACAAAACGGTAGCAGGTATGGATATGACAGCCACAGAAGAGGTGGATGCCACTGGTGCTCTCCTCTACAAGCAAGGGAACTGAGGTAGAGGAGGGCACAGGCTGAGACTATGGCAGTTGTAATTTGAACTCTGACCCTGAAGAGGGGGAGGGCAGGCAAACCCAAGGGTTAGGGGGGATCTGAGCCCTGGCCACACTACAGGGGGCATGAACTTCCCTGGGCAATGAGCAATTGGCAGCAGCAAGGCCCTGGTTGGTCTGCCCCAGGCGCCAGCCTGGCATGGTCCTTCCTCAGGGAAGCTCTGCTGGAGGCCACAGCCTGTGTCCTCTGCTCAGCTGCGTCCTTGGCCAGCATGCAGGGGCAACTCAGCCCCCTGTGGCTCTCCACGTGGGAGACTAGCCCACTCCAGGCTTTACTGGACCCCACCAGCAGCATGTGCTGGTGCTCCCACAGCCTAGCAGGGGCCAATGGGACCAGACTCTGACCTTGTGCCACGAGCCCTGCTGTGCCAGCCTTTCACATGAGTTTGCTCTGCCCCCACAGTCTCTTCACAATGCCCACCCCACATAGGACTTCTCTCCAGCTCTGGTGATGCCACACTGACATATGCTCACCCTGGGTCTGGCT
The DNA here is from genome assembly GCA_004027915.1 of Capromys pilorides. Taxonomy (NCBI): domain Eukaryota; kingdom Metazoa; phylum Chordata; class Mammalia; order Rodentia; family Capromyidae; genus Capromys; species Capromys pilorides. Next base: position 110,569 of record PVKN010000042.1, on the reverse strand, counting down.
CCAGGCTGTCCTACGGTACCATGCCCGGGCCCCTCTTTGTCTGGGGCACACTACTCCTATTTCCCATGCCCAGCTTACTGGCATGGCCATGCTTGTCCACCTTGGGGAACACAGACCTTGAGAAACCCACACAGTTCCCTGCCTTCTCTCCTTTCTGACCCTGCCAAGCCCTGGGGAGTCCTTCTTCTCATTCCGCCATGGGGACTCTACCACTGCTGGCATTGCCCAACCACACCTTGGGTGCCAGACAGCTCTGTCCTATTATCCTCACCACCACTCACCCTCTGTGGCCTTATCTCACCATAGGCTGTGGTCATCTTGTGCCAACAACGCCTGAGTGTCCATACACGTGGGGGTCTCCCAAGGTCAGCCACCTCTGGAAGCCTCCTTCTAGAGGCCTCCAGCACTCACAAGCTCAGCATCCTTTACAGGACACCTGCTGTCTGTGACCCTTTTGGGTCTGGCCACTGACTAGTAGTCAGCGAGGGGCTTCGTTCAGCTGCTCAGCACCTGCACCACTCCTCCCAACAGCTGGCACAGGCTCATTCCTAGCAAAAGCCTGGGCAGAGCCCTCCTTGTATCAATGTCCTCCAACGCCCCAGACAGTTCTCCATTCACCCATCCACCCAGTGACTCGCTTTTCCACCCACCCACCCAACTGCGCCCTGCCCACCCCATCCTCTCCGCCCACCCACTCACCCACTTATTCATCTACCCAGCCATCCACCTACTGACTAAACCATCTGCTGAATGGCCCATCTCTTCACTCATCTGCCTGGTGACCCAAACACCTACTCATCTGCCCACCCACAACCATCCATCCATCCATTCTACTCAGCCTGAGTACACCCTCTGGCCAGCCCGTCCTTGGGTCCTTCTCAGTCGAGGGCAGCCCCCTGTGGTTACCTAAGAACAGCCCCACTCACCGCGCAATCTCTGCGATCTCGGCTGTCTGCACGATGAACCCATAGGGGTCGGTTTCCTCCTCATCATCTGTGTCGCGAGGGCCAGGAGCTCGGGAACGAGCCCGGCCTGCACTGCCAGCCCGTGGGGTCTGCGTGGCTGTTGAAGTATGGGAACGTGCATGTTTGGGGGAGCTGTGGTGGGAGCCATATTCCTCTTCAGAGGTGGACGTGTAATCCGAGCCCTGTTGCCGACGACGGGTGCCTTGGAGTGGATTGGTTGCAGAAGCAAGAACAGAACAAAGCAGCACTCAACACCCCACAGCCCCCAGGGCCCTCTGGATGAGGGCCCTACCCTGCAGGCCAGGCCATAACAGGCATCCTGCATCCACGATCCCTTGAGCAGAAGCACCAGCAGCCACTGAGCTCGGGGACCACAAAGTCACTCCAGCCCAGGGTCATGCAGGGCCAGCACAGCATCCTTGAGGGGGTGTCTGCACCAAATGGGAGGATGACGACATCTGGGTGCCAGTGGAGGTTCCCTGGCAGACCCTGAAGATTCAGGGAGCCTCCCCAGAGGGTTAGCCATGGCCTAGCTGGTGGTACAGCTCATAGCCTTCATTAGGGCTCTCCTCAGGGACAGCCCCCCAGGCAGGGTCCTGAGCTCTTTCCAGGGTCTGGTCTGAGCCCTCAAACAGCTTCAAACAGCAAACAGGAAGTGGGTAAGGAGGCGGCTGCATGCTTGGTGGGGTTGGAAAGGAACAGGGTAGGCTAAGCAGGGGTCCTCAGCCCATAGCCGTAAGGCCTTCCCAACCTATCCCAGCTGCCCAGGGGAAGCAGCAGGTAGGGAGGGCTGTGGACAGCACTGGTGGTGGGCAGGATGGGTGGCAGGGACAGGGTTACAGCACCTTGGCCTCAACCAATCCACTCAGGCAGGGCACGCGTGGCCCCCTTGGTGGCATACAGGGCAGGCCACAGGGCTGCCAGCCCCTCCCTCAGCATTGTGCACATGGACCTCGTGGAACAGGGCAAGGCTCTGTAGACTCAGAGTGTGTCAGAGGCCCACACCACACAAACACAAATGATCCTGTGCCTTCCACAGGGCAGAACCAGGTAGAGCAGTTCCAGGGCCTGGGGCAGGCGGCCCAGGGGTGGCCTCAACCTGAAGTACAAAGGGACAGGGCCAGCCCAAGACCCAGGTCCCTTGCCCACGGGAGAAGCAGTAGGAGCCCTCCACCCAGGGGGACTCAGTGTCTCCTGTTCACATGGGAATGCACGCATGCGTGGCCCCCACACATGTGTGCAAGCCTACAATGTATCCGCCCAGCTCTTGGCACGGAGCCCTTTGGAGCTCTGAGGCTGACGTGCAGAGAGCCTCCTGACCTGCTACCCCCCGCCCCACAGCCCTCCGGTGTTGCATACTCACTAGAGGCATATCTGGCACTGCCTGGGCGCGCCCTGCTGAAGGGCTGGCGGGAGCCTGTGCTGGCAGTGGCTGCAGCTTTCCTGGCAGCAGCACGGGCATCAGCCATGGTGGGCTTGCGGCTGGCACAGTATAGCTCAACACTGCGGCCTGAGAAGCCTGTGCGGGCAGGGGCTATCTCAGAGTCGCTGGGCCCTGTGAAGGAGCCAGCCCGCTTCCGGGGCATGGCCAGGATGTCCAAGCGGGACAACTTCTTGGCCTGCTCAGCAGCTGGCCGGCTCACTGTTTCAGGGTTGGTTGGAGCTCCCCGGTCACTGTCTGTGACCTCAGTGTCAGAGGTATCCCCCAGCCGGGCCCGCCTGAGCCGGGAGGCCCGTGTGGGTCTCGGGGTAGACAGGCTGTTGGAGCGGGTCAGTGCCTGCTGCACCTTCTGGACACTGGTGGAACCACGGCTCTGCTCCTCCCGGGCAACCAGGGAAGGTGGGGCAGCCACCGGTTTCCGGCGAGGCCCTGGCCGACCTGCACCAGCAGCCTCTGGGGTCTCATGGTTGGAGGTGACTGTGTCTGAGCTGTGGGTGAGATTGGAGCCTCGGTCCTCAGGCCAGTCCTGGGACCCTCGGGGACTGTGTGCGTGCCGGTCAACCAGGTGCCGTGCCAGCTCTCCACGGCCCAGGTCAGCGGAACTGGTCAAGCGATGCTGTTTCTCTGAGAGTCGTTCTCGTGCACTGCCCAAGGCAATGGCTCCTGGGTCCTGGCCCACTGGTGGAGATGGCTGCCTCTCCTTCTGTGACCCTAGAGGCTGAGGGGTCGTTGGGCTGGGCCCATTCTTGCCGCTAAGCAGGCTGACGGTACTGGCAGTGTCCACATCTGAGTCCCCAGAGAGGGAGTCATCTGGCGGCCTGGGGGTACTGCCCCCCTCATCCTCTTTGTCCACAGTCTTGGAGAGCAGGTGGGCCTCCAAGGCTGCCAGGGCTGTCTCAGTCTCTTTCAGGATCAGATGAGTGTCCTGCGCATGGAGATCCATACGTGTGGCCCGAACCGTGGCCAGGTCCTGCAGGAGCGGGTGACTGGAGATGTGTGGGAGCTTGCCAGGTGCTGGGGGACCATTTGCAGGCTCCTTAGTAAAGCTCTCCTGCCGCACAAAGCTGGGTGCCTCACGAGGTGGGGTGGGGCCACCAGAGTTGTTGGGCTCAGGGGACCGCCCAGGGTGCAGCTGGATGACCATCCGCCCACTGCTGCTCATGTAGAGGCTATCCCTCACTGAGGGTCTGGCCTGGCCCACACGCCCAGGACCTTCGGCCCCCCCAGAAGCTGCCATGGGTTTCTGGGAGCCAGTGGCCTCATTCTGGTCACCAATGTAGAAAGAGACGGGGGCAGGCTCTCCAGCAGCCCGTGGTGAACGCCGCCCCTTGGCCCAGGCCGGGCCCTCCTGCGGGCTCCTGTGCCTGTCTTCCTGCTGCTCCGTGCCCAGCTCAGGGCCCCGGCCCCCATCTGACCCACTGGCATCACTGAGGCTGTCGGGGTCCAGGTCCTCCTGGCCAACCACATGGCTGGGCTGCTCGATGCCCAGATCTGGCAGACCAAGACCATTCCTCCTGGTGGCCTCCGGGCCAACAAGACTGTCACCTCTGTCACTGGGCAGCTGGGGAAGCAGTCGTCTGGCGCGCATAGGCAGGGCCCCCTCAGGCTCTCCCGCCCTGTGTCTCAAGCCGTCTTCTGCAAGGTGCCAGGACGTCCAGTCAGAGTGGCCACAGGTCCACCTGTGCACACAGCCCTGACCCTCCACCAGGCATAGCAATATGCAAGTTGCATCTGTAGCCAGTGGCCCAAGGCTGTCTGGGCTGGCCTGGCCCAGCTGCTCTAGCTCCCCAGGTCACTTACCTGCCAGGCTGGAGTCTGAATAGCTGTCAGCCAGGCTGGCCCAGCGGGATACCCACTTCTGACCTCCAGGACAGCCTGGAACCACGAGGCCCTAAGGAGAAGACCAGAGTATCCTTAGCAGGGATAACGCCAGCCAGGAGGGAAGCCAAGATGGCCAGGTGGCACTCATAACAGTGCCCAGCTTGCTTGTCCAGTGAGGCAACCCTCAGGGAAAGACCTGGCTGAGCCCCATGAGGGTCACCAGCCTCAAGTGCCAGCTTGGACACTGCTCTGTTCCTACTGCCCTTTCAGTGTGGCCACATGGGCTCCTACCTGGTGTTCCACTGAGGGGACCACACCCAGTGGCCGGGAGGCAAACTCTTGCAGCAAGGCCATTCTCTGGGCCACACTACCATCACTCTCCCCTCGGATCACAGGGCGAAAGGTGGCTGAAGACACTCTGGAGAGTTCGGGGGACTCGAGTACCCCAAAAACCTGCCAGAAAGAGATAACACAGAGGGTCAGAAGTGCCTGGCTCCCTGCTCCATTCCAATATGGAATATGCACAACCTGGCTGTCCAGCTAGAGGAGTAGGGAAGACTACCCGGCAAGGCGAGAGGCAGGGCCAATGGGCGGTGCCACTCTTATGTGCCAGCACCAGCAGCATCCACTTGCCTGGCTGGGCCAGACTCCATAACCAGCTGGGGTGCAGAAGGCTTGTGCCTGGGCCCCAACATGCCCACTGCTGAGTTCCCTTCCAGCCCATGAGTTCCAGCTGCACCTGGTCAATCATCTTGCGGGCCTCCTCCACCTCCCTGTCCTGCGCCTCCGTCTCAATGGTATAGGTGCCTGCGTCACTGAGGCTGTCATCCTCGTCCTGTCTGTGTGCCTTGAGCAGCTGGGGCTCAGCAAGAGGTGGTGTTGCAGTAGTGGCAGCCACAGGGTTGGCCCCACAGGACGTCAGGGATGCAGGTGGCACCAGGGGCCCCTTCTCAGAGCTCGGTCTGGTGGTCTGGGAGCTCTCGTGCATGCACTGGGCCATGAAGTCCTGGGCCAGGCGGGAATGGTGCCCCACACTGTCACAGGGACGGATCGGGGGCCGTGTGACTGTGGCTGACGAGGCACTGGCCAGCCGCTCCGCTGTCTTCTCTCGTTTCAGTGAGCTGGCCCTCTGGGACCCTGAACTGCTGCCTGCCACCCCTCGTGCAGGGGCACCTGGGCGCTCCCGATCAGAGGGCCCTGGGCCCCGGCGCTTGTCAGCCTTCAGGTCCCCAGGTGGAGTATGTGTGAAGGATTGGGAGCGTTTCTTGCGGGGTGTGTCGTCATCGAAGAACTGGATAACAAAGGCCTGCTGGTTGTGCAGCAACTCCTGAGGGTCCCGCTTGATCTGCCTCTGCAGCCGCACCTGCTCTCCGCCGGCCTCGGTGGGGGCCCCAGCCACCGAGGCTGCCTTGGCCAGGGGGTCCTCTGAGTCACTCTGCGTGCCATCCTCATGCTTGTGACCTAGAGGGATCCAACTTGTAGGGGAACTACAATTGGCCTGGGGCCTCACATGGGTAAGGGGACCTGGCACCTGCACCATGGGAACCTGGCCCCTGCAGCTGAGATTCGTGACAGACACTCAGTTGCTATACACAGGCAGCTCAGGCAGTGTACTGCCAAGCAGGGTCCACAGGAGCCTGAGGCCCCACTGATGGCTATCTGCCTGGCCCACATGGCCCAGCGCCAGGGAGTACTGACCTTTCAGGGTGCGAGTATGGATGGGCAAGTCACTCTTGGTGCTGTGTCTGTCATCACCTGGGCCAGCCCGGCGCAGCAAGCTTGGGTCATTCTGCACCAGCCAGTCGGCTACTTTGGTCTCTGCTGAGACCATCTCCACAGGCGTGGCCTCCTTGCCAGGGGGCCGCCGCTGGCGCAGGGCGAACTTGGTGATGTGGTCCTTAATCTTCACCTTGCCAGGGCTGCAGTCATCAAACTCGATGGTGAAAGAGGCGTGGCTCTGCACCACAGGCACTGCTCCCCCACCACCCACCTCCTTCTCCTTGGTGGGTGCCTCATGCTCCAGCACCTCTGGTGGCTGTGATGGTGGTGGTGGGGGCTCCTTTGTGGGAATCTCAAAGTAGCTGGGCTCCCGCCGAAAGGAGTAGCCCTGCGGCTCAACAGGGGTGCAAAAGCCAGCTGGCGGGCCATCCAGCTCACTGTCCTGCTGCGACTCCTTGGCTCGCTCTGGGGGTACATGGAACAGGCCTCAGGATGGCCACCCCACCTTCTGCTTTGTCTCCCCTGGTACGGGCACTTCAGGCCCAGTCATCTCCCTCCCTCACACTCCTGGTCTCGGGGATTGCTTGTCTGGTGCTGAGACCCACCTGGGCAGGGCTCCTGGCGCCGGTCCTCAGACGGTGTGCTGCCGTCATCCTCCCCCCACCAGGATGGCTGCCCATACAGGGGTGTGCGGTACACTGCTGACTCTGTGGGGAGGCAGAATGCAGGCCCTGGCTTCTCTTCCCAGCCTAGGCCTGCAGCTGCCAGCAGCAGGTGAACCCTGGAGTCCTGTGCTTAACCCTCCCACCCCAGAGCTGACCTGATAGGGACAGAGGTAGCAGAATCCACTGTCCACCCATGGGCCAGAATGGCTGGCCCATGTGGCAGCCATTCTCCAGGGCTCTAGAATTGTTCTAGGCCACAAGTGGGTAACCCTGGGGGTCATGGCCACCTGATCAGAGAAGCCCATGTGACATTTTGTGTATTTTTTGTGTGTGTTTTAGGGTTGAATACTGGCCAGAAGTGAAGATTATACTTCCTATGAAACTTGGTTTTCCAGCTCTGATTTGGGCAGGAGTGGCATCCAGTGGCTCATACATCAAGGCACCAGCCCAATGCCCAAAGCCTTCCCAGCTCCCCAGGCTCTTCCACCCTCCAGAGCTGTGTGGCCAAATGAGTCACAGGAGCTATGGCTCCTAACTGCCTACCAGCTGGGCAGCAAGAAGCCCTGAGGATGGTCACCAGCCAGGTGCCACAATTTCTCTGAAAGTGTCAGTGTGGGTTGGGCTTTCCTGACCTAGTGCTGTACTCCAGCTACCAAGGCAACGGTACACCAGGGGCAGTGCCCTCCAAGCTGGGACCCAAGCCCCTCTCCTGCTTGTTGCATGCCATGTTGGCTGCTGGGGTCAAAGAATGGGCTGCCCTGCCCATGTTCCCACTGGAACCCCAGGGCACGCTAAGCCACCACCACCAACTGTGTGTGCCAGGGTCTAGACAGTACCCAGTGTTTTGCAGCTTGTGTAACTTCTGGGAAACCTTCCCAGTTCCCAGCTTGTAGTTCCAGAAGGTTCCAGAAGATGGACACTTTGCCACTAGGGGCTGGAGGTCCCAGCAAGAGCTTAGCAGCCATGCTGGGCAGCAACTGGCCTTTCCTGGCAAGGGCAGAGGGGGAGCCTAAAGCCACCCTTTCCAGCCTGAATCCTCTGGTTTACTTGGGCCCATGTGGCAGCACCCTTGCCACCTACCACGTGGCACCGAGGTCTCACTGTGCCATCTCCGACCCTACCCTGCTCTGCATCTGTGGGCAGCTTGGTACTCTTGTCCCACCTGCCTCTGGTCAGCTGGTGGCCACCAACTGCAGAAACACTGCAGGCTGGGAAGTGTGTGTGAGGCCACATATAGTCTGTCGTAGGCCTGGGAGGAGCAGGCACTGAGGCGAGAGGTTGTGGGAAGACACAGCGCAGTGGTGTGGGGTGCAGTGGAGCAGAGCAGGGAGAAGAGACGGGCACCGTGGTATAGGGAACACGGCTGGAATGTAGCCGCGGGCCTTTATGCCTGCTTTTCTATCCTATCCCCACACCTAGCCTACCTGTTCCAGGTCTCCGGTCCCCCTTCTCTGGCCTGGGGTGCGAGGATTCACAGTAGGCCACGAGTTCAGGTGGCGCCTCACTCCTCCTGGGTGTTGGGCTCTTGACACCCACCTGCAGCTGGCTGGTGTACTTCTCATGCTGTAGAGGAGTGAGGGATGGGTCAGCTTAGGGCCATCACCCGGGGTAGACCTCATCTCTCCTCTCACTGACCAGGAGGTCTCCCCACATCCCAGAAAACACATGGACCCTGGGCCCCCCACATCCAAGCAGGAGGTCCTCAGGCCACAGGGCTCCCAGGGCAGTGTTGGGGCTTGCTTGTGGGGAGGGGGAGACAGAATGATTTGGGGAACTTGGGGACTACCATCACAGGCTCCATCTGGGACAGGTCTCAGGGAACAGGGATAGGGAACAGGGTCATGCTTATGTGTGTGCCTGTGTGTGTCCATACACGTCTGCCCCTGCCCAGGTATCTATGAGCCCAGAGTGCCCTCTTTTCCTGGCTGTACAGCCTTGTATTGCCTATGTTCACTAGACAGTGGGTCACGGATACCCACTAGACACAATTCCAGGGCTCCCAGCAGGGTCCCATGCACTGATGCCCCACAGCCCTACAGAGATGCTGTAGAGAGACTGCCACCACCCGCCACAGCTCCCAAGACCTCGCAGCTTGGCTGGGGCATCTGGCCGCATAAGGCCCTGGCACATGCAAAGGTACTGGGCTGGAAGGCACTTTCCCGCCTCAGGGTGCTCCCTGAGGCCAAGCAGAGGCCCAGCAGAGTGGGGTCCTGGGGCCTCATTCACCCTCCTCACCCCAGAGATGTACTCCGTCCCCAGTGGGGCTTCTGCCTGCTTCAGGGCTCCGATACCAGCTCACTTGATGAACCACAGGCTCTGTACCCAGGGCACAAGGTGAGGCCCTGGAAGCCCCTTACCCCAGCAGGCCAGGTGCTTGGCCTGTACCCCACTGCCCCCACCATTTGTCCTCGCACAAGCCTGGGGGGCAGTGACTACTTCCCCACCCGCCAGAAGGGGCCAGCTGGCGAGGCAGGACAGGCCGGCCAACTCCTGGCACCAGCAGCCAGGACAGGGTGCTCCAGAGGACGGGGTATCTGCTGAGGTGCAGGTGGGAAAATCCAGACCAGGACTTGGAGCAGAGAGGCTCAGCAGTGGGGATACTCAGGCCACTTTCGTCCCCCAGCACCCACCTTGAGAGCTTCCTCAGGCAGACGATGCTGCACTCGCTCCAGCACATACATGTTGGAATGTGGCACCATTCAGGACAACAGGGAACAGGCAGAGCAGAGGACCTGGACCCTGGGTGGGGGTCCTGCTCTGGGGGGCAGGGGTCATTGATGCCCCACATCCAGAATGGTATTCTACCCAGCAGCCTCAAGGTAAAGCTATGATGGGGTCCCAAGTTTCCTCAGACCCCTGTGACCTGGGGTTCAGCAGATGGGTGAGGCTGATGTGTGTGCTAACCTGAACCTGAGGACCCACGCTGACCTCCAAGACCCCCACCCTCCTCCAGGATTACAGGGAAACTGGCCCTGAGTGCCGGGGGAAAGGATATCATAGCCGAAGCGGATGACATCATTGAGCTTCAGTGTAACGTACTTCTGGTCTGGGATACGCACGTCGTTCACAAAAGTCTGTGGAGGAACAGGTGGCCACACAACTGAGAGACAGGGACAATGAGGGACAGCACCTGAGCTCTGCAGACCCTCTCTGCAACCTGTGTCCACAGCAGAGAGAGTCCCACAAGCAGATCACAGCTCTGTGTCACCCCTGCAGACCTCTCGGGTGCTGGCCCTGCACGTCCAGACAACAGTCCAAGGCCAGCAGCCTAGGGACCCACTGAAGGCACTGTGGACAGCAGAGGGGAAGCCTGCTTGCCATGCAGTCTGGGCGAGTAGGGCTGCTGCAGCTGAGGGGTGCGTGCGGGAGGGGCAATCTGAGGCCATCTGGGTGGGAGCACCTGGAGGGCACTGAGAGCAGCACCTAGAGATTGCTGGAGGATCGTATAGCAGAGGTGGGGTCCTAAGACTTGGGGGGACCCCTGGCTCAGAACTGTGTGGGCAGCGAACCTACAGAACCTGATGCTTTGCTTTCTCACTGAACAGTGTCCCAGCACGCCTGTGTATCAGCAGAGAGATGCACAGACAGGCTCCTCCAGGACAGACATGCATGGCAGAGTGGCTGCCACATCCCTTACCCCCACCAGCTCCCTCCAAGCCCCTGCAACCATGATTCACAAAAAAGACCACACAGGCCCCCACACCCAAGCAGGGTACTGGACATAGCTCCTTCTACCTTGGGGAGGCCATTTTGCAGCTTCTGCCTGCCCAGGCTGAAGAGACCACACTTTGGAGGCCAGCCTCACCTCGGGAGACCAAGTCTTGGCCAGTGGGGCCCTTCCCAAGGGGCTGCCTCTACCCCTAACCCACTCCTGCAGAGCAGGCCTACAATGGGTCATGGGTCTGGGGCAGTGCCAGGGCAGAGCCATAATACTCACTCCATTGAGACTGCCCAGATCCTTCACCCAGTGCTCATCACGGTCCTGGTCATAGTTGATGACTGCATGCTGCTTGTCCACGCTGCGGGACTACAAAGATACATAGGGTGCTTAGGAGCCCCATCCTGAGGAGGCGAGTCCAGGAGACAGAGGCTGCCATGCTGCCCACAGCCCATCATGCCATCCAACACTGGGCCACTGACCCCCACCCCACCTACACACAGAGTGCGTATCCACTAAAACCACCCAACTACACATAAAGCAGGCCACAGGGACTAGACAAGACATTGGGGCTACTGATCCCCAATACAGACTGTGTACCTACTAAAGCCACCCAGTCACAATCAGACCACGAGGACTAGACAAGACACCAAGGCCAGGTCCCCTGTATCTGCAATCACCCTGGCGCCTCCTCCACGACTTCTCATCCTATCTGCCCTACTCTTCCAGCATCCTCTCTGTGTAGACAGTGGGAGGCTGGGAACCCACTGTTTATCCAGATAGCAGGTCCTTCCCAAGGACAGGCGGGGGTGGTCTGCTCCAGCTCTAGCAAGCTCACATCAGGACTGGGTGTACAGCCTCTGGGTCAAGGGCAAGTGTGCATACGGAGGCCCCTGGTGGCTCCTGCAGCCCCACGCCCTGACCAGGTCCCAGCCTCTGCCATCACATGCCTGTACTGAGTACATGCACAAGCGCGTGCATACACACACACACACACACACACACACAAATTCAGCATGTACACAGGCCCTCTACCCTAAGTGGGGCTCATCTGCCCTGGCCACCAGCCTAGCCAGGACTCTCCCTAAAACAGTAACCACAGTTCCCTCATACAGTCAACTGCAGCATTCCACTTCCTACCCAGATAGAGGCAAGAACGAGTTCACTTTCTCCTTGCTCAGGAGCTGCAGCAGGGGCCCATGTCACCCAGCCCACAAGGCCTGTGGTCTCTGCATAGAGCTCCACTGCCTAGCTCTACCCCATGGCACCCATCACCTGGTACCTGTCCCTAACCCTTCCACCTGGCAGCCAGAGACCAGAGCCCAACCCAGGAAAAGTCAGCAGATCCAGCTAATATAGAAAGCCACCAAGCACTTAGCCCAAAAACCAGCAGGCAGTGCCCCCACAGGACACCAGGTCAACGTCCATGGGGATGGAGGATTACTCCCCTCCCCTGACTCAAGACCACCCAATCGGGGACGACCCTCTCAGACAGGAGCTTTCTTTCCCCCAATAAATATGTTCTGCTCTAAAAAAAAGACCACCCATCCCACAAAGGGTGGCACAAACCTAAGCCCCCTTCATTTGGTCCTCCCCCAGAGGCTCCCATAACTGCACAGCCATTTTTGTGGCTCTGGCACCCAGGGTGCACCCAGGGGCTAGGTTTGGGCACCCTTGACCAAGGCTCACCGCAGGCTCCACTGGGGCACCAGGGAGCCCTACAGACAGCAAAGAAGCTCTCAGGTTGAAGTGGCCAGAGCTTCCTCCAGGACTGACTATAGTGGGGCATCACCCTTGCTGAGGAATGTCCCCTCGTGAGGCATCCAAGTGACCTTCCCAGCCTGGACACGGCCCCATCTTTCCACCACAATCAGATTCCTGCTCTTATTTCCTGGGATTTCCCTGGTCCCGCTCTGAAAGTGCCAGGGATCTCTTCAGACCTCCGTCTCCTTCCCAGGCCACACGGGGCTCTATCTATAGCGCCCCAGAGCTCTGGAAGCACCATAACTTTGTATGCCCTGGATCTCAGCCCATACGATGTCTTTTTCCAGGACTATTACCTTTCCTGTGCCTATTTTTCCTCTCTCAGTAGATGCCCCACCAGGCTCTGAGTCCCTGACCCAACAGTTGCCACTGGCCCACACACAACTGGGCTGTAATGCAAGCCCATGCCAGGAGGCCACAGCAGCCAGGGCCTTGACCCGGACATACTTCTATCAAGACCCTGCTGGATCACAGGCCTGGGACCCAGAGAGGCAGCAGCGCCAACCAACTCTGGAAGCCATCAAGCATCAGCTCAGTGATAGCTAAGAGTGCTGGCATCTCAGGGCCTTCTTTCAGCAGCCTCTCTTGTAGATCAACCAATACCTCAGGGCAGAAACAAAGCCCTACCTGGCCACGCCCACATGCTCAGGGCTGGATGCCAGCCACCCACAAGGGGGTCCTTGGCCAGGGCTCATGAGGGCTTGTGGAAAGGAGCTCTCCAGCACAACGCAGGCGGGGCAGATGGGTTCCAAACACATGGACAGAGGGGGGCAGACTTGGACCCACTTCAGAACCAACTAAAGATGTGCTTCATGTTGAGTCTGACACCCTCTATGGGGAGAGTCCTGTCCTGCTGTGCGAGCCAGTCCCACAGAGGCACAAGCCAGGACTCCAGGCACAGCCTCCTGTCAGCTCATCTCCAGCGCTGTCATGAGGAAGGCTCCAGGAACTGAAGCAGGCCACTGGGCAGGACAGGTGCCATGTGCAGGCCCCAAGGCTGCTCTGGGCTACAGCTCCTGCTCATGATTGTGGCCATCACATGTGCCCACGAACAGCCAAAGGCCAAAGTGGGTGGGGCAGAGGCTTTGGGAGGAAGAGCCATGTTCCCAGTACTCCTGTGATTCAGCAGGGACCCAGCAAGTGTGTGTCTGGGGACAAGGCCCTGGCTATATGAGCGCAGGCCCAGGCGTGCACATACAGGTCAACGCAGGCACACACACATAGGTGTGCACATGCCTGCATCAAATAGTACTTCCTCATGGGCACTGGCTTGTGCCAGGCCTGCCCTAGGGTTGGATGCTAGCACAAGCGAACTAGAGGGCTGTATGGGAGGTAGGGAGACAGCGGATATGGCAACAGCTCAGGCACCAGAACTGAGCTCCCCAGGGACTACCTACTTAGCCTAGCCTGGCCTCAGGCTGCCCACCCAAGTGGTCTGTGTCCTCCCACTGCCACCCCTTTGCCCCTTTCTGCCAGCCCATTCCCCTCTCACAGAGCTGTTTGGTGCCCCTGAGCCCCACGCCTACTTACAGTGCTGCCTTCTTTGTACTTCCCCATGCAGAAATGGAGAACAGAGGGGCTGGGGAGGTAGTTCAGTGGCATAAACACCTGCCTAGCAAGTGCAAGGACCCAAGTTCGATCCCCAGTACCACAAAAAAAAAAAAAAAAAAAAAAA